>CAKALU010059118.1:0-29968 GCA_916700995.1 Hozukius guyotensis | reverse complement strand
ACAACCTGTCCAGACCTGAGCGTGGATCTATGGAGAAATACATTCGGGAGTCTTTGGCTGCAGGTATAATCAAGCCATCCTCTTCTCCAGTGGGAGCTGGGTTTTTTTCGTTTCATAGAAGGATGGATCTCTACGACCCTGCATTGATTACAGAGGACTCAACAGCATCACGGTGAAGAACAAATACCCACTCCTACTCATCAGTTATGCTTTCGCACCACTGCATGGCGCCACCATCTTCTCAAAGCTTGACCTCAGGAACGCCTACCATCTGGTCCGCATTCGCAAGGGAGATGAATGGAAGACAGCGTTCAACACCCCTCTTGGACACTTTGAGTATTTGGTCATGCCCTTTGGACTCACTAACGCCCCTGCTGTTTTCCAGGCGCTTGTGAACGACATTCTCCGTGACTTCCTGAATCATTCTGTCTTTGTCTACCTGGATGACATCCTCATATTTTCCCGTTCTCTGGAGGAACACACACTTCATGTGCAGCAAGTGCTACAAAGACTGTTGGAGAACAAACTTTTTGTGAAAGCGGAGAAATGCAAGTTCCATGTGGATTCGGTGGATTTTCTGGGATACATCATTGAGCAGGGGCAGGTGAGGACAGATCCCAGCAAGATTTAGGCAGTGGCGGCATGGCCTATTCCGTCTACAAGGAAACAGCTCTATCGTTTCCTTGGCTTCGCCAATTTCTACAGACGGTTCATCAGAGATTACAGTCGAGTAGCCGCTCCTCTTTCACGACTCACCTCCACCACCACGTCTTTTGCTTGGACTCCTGAGGCTGATGCAGCATTTTCAAGGTTAAAGAGGCTTTTCACTTCAGCTCCAGTCCTCGTTCATCCTGAACCTGCGCTCCAGTTTGTGGTAGAGGTGGATGCTTCAGACACAGGAGTGGGGGCAGTGCTATCCCAGAGGTTGGCTACGGATCACAAGCTCCATCCTTGTGCTTTCTTCTCCCGACGATTGTCTCCTGCAGAGAGGAACTATGATGTGGGTAACAGGGAGTTGCTGGCAGTTAAACTGGCGCTGGAGGAGTGGAGGCATTGGCTGGAGGGAGCTGAACACCCATTCATCGTGTGGACCGACCATAAGAATCTGGCGTACATTCAAACTGCCAAAAGACTAAACTCTTGTCAAGCCCGCTGGGCGTTGTTTTTTGGAAGATTTAACCTTACCTTGACTTACCGTCCTGGTACAAGGAACCTGAAGCTCGACGCTCTCTCCCAGCAGTCTGAGCCTGACCATGGTCCCACCGATCCGGATCCCATCCTGTCACCTACCTGCATTGTTGGAGCTGTTACATGGGAGATCGAGAGTTTGGTGAGAGAGGCACAGAGAGAGCAACCTGATCCAGGGAACGGTCCGGCTCATCGGTCGTTTGTTCCTGACTCAGTCCGTTCGCAAGTGCTCTCCTGGACTCATTCTTCACGCTTCGCTTGCCATCCTGGCTTTAATCGCACATTGACGTTGCTACAGAGACACTTCTGGTGGCCTTCTATGAAGGTTGACTCCCGTGCTTGCCTGCGATGTCTGCGCCCGCAGTAAGTCCTCACATCAACCCCCCAAGGGGCTACTCCAACCTCTCCCTGTCCCAAGTCGACCCTGGAGCCACATTGGAGTGGACTTTGTTACTGGTCTTCCTGTCTCGCAAGGTAATGACACTATACTCACTATAGTGGATCGATTCTCTAAAGCTGTGCATTTTGTGCCTCTGCCTAAACTTCCCACAGCATCTGAGACAGCGGACCTCCTGGTGCACAATGTGGTCCGGCTTCATGGGATTCCAGCCAACATTGTTTCCGACCGAGGACCTCATTTTACATCTCAGGTATGGAGGGCTTTCTGTATGGCGATGGGGGCATCTGTCAGTTTATCCTCTGGTTATCACCCACAGAGTAACGGACAGACGGAGCGGGCCAATCAGGACCTTGGAGCTGCACTTCGCTGTGTGACCGCCTCTTCTTGGAGTACTCACCTTTCTTGGGTGGAGTATGCTCACAACTGCTTATCCAACGCAGCTACAGGCATGTCCCCATTCGAGTGTTCTCTCGGATACCAGCCTCCATTGTTTCCTATTCAAGAGGAGGAGATCGCGGTTCCCTCTGTTCAAGCCCACCTTCACTGATGCCGGAGGATCTGGAAGGATGCCCGCTCCGCTCTGCTCCGTTCCACCGAACGCAACCAGCGCCTCGGGGATCGACATCGGACTCCTGCACCTTCATTCAAACCAGGTCAGAAAGTTTGGCTTTCCTCTAAAGACATTCCATTGCAGACCGAGTCTAAGAAGTTAACTCCCAGATACATTGGCCCTTACGTTATTGACAACATTATTAACCCCTCTGCAGTAAAGCTGAAGTTACCTCCATGCCTGAAGATTCACTCTACTTTCCATGTGTCTCAGTTGAAACCTGTTTCTACAAGCCCATTGTGCCCTCCAGCCACTTCCCCACCACCCAGCCAGATCATCGACGACCAACCGGCCTACACGGTTCGACGACTGTTGAACATACGCCGCCATGGTCGTGGCTTTCAGTACCTAGTGGACTGGCAGGGTTAAGGTCCGGAGGAGAGGAGTTGGGTGTCTCGCCAACTCATCCTGGACTCTCTCATTTGAGACTTTCATAGAGACAATCCTGACAAGCCTGGTGGGTCGCCAGGAGGCTCCCGTTGAGGGGGGGGTACTGTTATGGTCCCATCCGGGCCTCCAGCCTTCCTAGTGTGTCTTTCCCCTTTTTCCCTGTGTTTCCTATTCCCTGTCTGTCTAGTGTGGTCTCATCAGACACAGCTGCTTCCATCAGGATCATCTACTCCAGTTCAAATAGCCCGGTTCTCCAGTCACTCTTCGCCAGATCGTTGACTCAATCCAAGTGGTAGTTTCGCCTCGGCCGATCAGCACTATTACCTGAGTTACTTTGTTCATAGTTTTGATTAGCTGTACTTGAGACTTAATGTGTTTTTTGTTTCCTGTTTCCAGGATCCTTGTTTGCCTGTTGCCTGCCTGCCTGCCCTGCTCCACCTCAGCCTCGACCTTATCCTGCCCATGCACAATCTCTGCTTTTGGCAATAAAAGCCTTTTTGTTACATCGTCAAATCCGCTGTCTGTGTCTGCATTTGAGTCCAATATATTACTGATTGTAACACACAATCTCTGACAGATTTTATTACCTTTTTTGTGGCTTATGCAAACAATTATCCATTTACACATCCAGCCGACCAGTTGAGCATAAGGTACCTAGATCATTTCCTTAGGTAAAAGTAACTAAGTAATACTCCATTAGGGAGAGGGAGTACGCCATGTTGCTCCGCCATGTTTCTACAGTAGCCCAGAACGGACCAACCAAACACTGGCTCTAGAGAGAGCCTTCTGCATTTTTACATTACATGAAGGCCACCGTAGTTCTCTGTCACGCTTGTGAAAACTGTGGTACTGCCAGCCGCCGTCTGACTTCCGTTGCTCCGATGATGGCTTCATAATATCTGTCAATTTAACCACTTTTGCAGTCAAATATGTTTATGCAAGAATCAATTCCATATATGGGACCTAAGAGAATATGAAAAACATTGTTGTGTCTTCCCAGTAGCCAGATGGCCTCTCAGCGAGGCGAACAGCGTTACCACGGTTTTGCGTTCGGCGGCTCTTATTATCCCAGTCTTGGAGAGAGGAGTCAGTGGAGGGGTATTCAGCTGGTTGCAATCTGCAACCACACCACTAGATACTGCCAAATCCTACACACTTTAAGTAGTATAGGAGTTGGTTGAAGTGGAGCTAATTCTAACCAGTTTATATACCGCTGGGTAGTTTAATCTACAACAATGTGTCATATTTTATAAACTCATGATACAAAGTAAAGTCACTAGTAACTATTCAGTTGTCAGATGAATTTAGTTGTCTGAATTGTAGTGTAGTAGAAATATAAAGTAACATGAAATTAAAATATTGATATTTCTGATATATCCGAGGTCAGTCAAGTGGCGAGCTATGAGAATGGATTTGTCAGTCAATCTGGACCTGGCCTAAAGACAATCCAAAAAAGCTACACAAGAGGTGAAGAAAGAAAACATTAGTGGATGTAATGGATGAGATAGGAACCATAGACAGAGGATACACGCACTGCTGCATTGGAAAGACTTCATTGGAGCTGTAGTAAATACTTAATTTAACTTAGATTGAGGATAATTAACCCCCAGGAACATGCCTCACTTTTTCAGACAGACCGATGAAAGAAATCCTCAATAAGAGACTGTATTGAGTTTATAGAAGCTAGAGGAACAGAGGTTAGCCAGGAAGTGATGTCAGCTCTCCATTAAAGGACCGCTAACCACTTTAGTAAATCTAAATTGCTAGTGTTCTATGTGCAGTCCAGTGATTTGAGTGCATGTCCATGAAGTTGGAGGACTTGCAAAAAAATAAGAATGGTCAAAGTAGAAGCAGCATAAATCGAGACATCCTGACTTTTAGTCCTTGGTATGGGTCAATCACCAAATACACTGGATCCTTCATTTCCCATAATGCAATAGCACACTCAACCACAACACCTATATTCACATTCTTTGACTATGTATGCCATTACACATGTAATATGGTCAAGACATGACTTACTTGACCTTTAAATGTTCCGATCACTAAGTTTACATTGCAAAATAAAGTATATCTCGATGAGGATATATTACTGTTTCTTTTTCATTCTTTATTTTAATTTTTTAGTTAATTATAAGTATTATTTTTCAAATTTGTCCGTGTATATCAGTGTATCTCACTCATTGCATCATTTCCTCAGTTGACTGACCTCGGCTCTCTGAGTCTCGGATTAGCGAGATCCCACCAAACTTGTTTTCCCAATATGTTAATTTCTACTTGTGCTACTGCTGTCAAAATTCAAATCAGTCCACCATGAACAAAACATGTTGCTCCAAGCTGTGAATGATTCCTCTCAGCAGACAACATATCTAATGGACTGGGGGTCTGGCTGAGCCATTTCCTCCCCAGCAGGCTCATTATTCATTTTCAAAAACTCTCAACAAAGAAGCAACATTTTTAGAATGATATTGCTTTTGCTGTCCCCATCAATCAATGGTTATCAAACCGCCGTTTTCTCCTCCTCCTCTCGGCTCAAATATTGTTTAATCAATGTAACGTCACAGGGCAGAGAGACTCGGGCTGCACTGGGAGTTACAGATGAAACAGGTTAGTATTTGCATTGTGGTGCTTGGGGTACAATATGATTTATGGAATATAGCCTGGGCACGGCACAGTGTTGGAAATGTCTTCTCTCATTTAAAGACGAACCTCGAAAACAAACAATACGTGATTGCCACTTACTTCTGTTTGAGGGACTGAAAACAGATTTTCATCGGGAACGGGTTTCTCATTAGCATAGAAATGAATATGATGACAGATAATGAATATATGCCTCTTGATGCTTCGCAGCCATCCCAGAATGATCAAGTATACAGGCAGGGGGAAAAAAAGATTGCACTTTTTTTTTTGCCAAAGTGGATGTGTGAATATTAGCATACTGTGAAAGAGAGAAAGAGGGTGGTTCTTTTGAAAGCAGGCAGAGTGGTGAGAGTAGAGGACAAAGTCAAGGTCAGCTTTAGATAGATACCGATCCTCTCTCTCTCTCTCTCTCTCTCTCTCTCTCTCTCTCTCTCTCTCTCACACACACACACACACACACTCTGTCACGCCTGCCCGGCTCTTTGGCCGTGGAATGAGGTGTCACATTTGGTTGCCTGGGGTAAGATAAGCTCATTATTAGTTTCTAGCCTACAGATAAACTGACAGAAACAGATTCCTGAATATGCAGTTAATTATGTCCAATCAGCAGGCTACACGTGTTGTTAGTGTTTGATTCAGTGAGAGTGAAAATCTCTCTAATTTTTCTTTTTCTATATTAATGCACAATGTAGTCTCAAAGGAGATTTCAACTTAAATAATAAATACACTTTACCTGGTTCAAAACTAAACTGCACTGGCAGAGCTCAATGGCACAAGCACATATTGTGCTGGAAACCCTGTGCAGGACTGAGTAAACGCTTTGCTTTTGTATCGAGGATGTTAATGCACTCAGAGAGCTATTCAGCAGGACCTTCATACTGCTGTCTTTTGACTCTAAACATGAGCTGGTTTTTAACATTTCAAAACAGCCAAAAAGTCAACAAGTCAATTGAAATTAATGTGTGAATGCTTCAAAACATTGAAAACGTCTGTGGTCTTAAACAGCAGTTCTATTTACAGTATGCATTCTGATGTTTAACTGAATGTTGTGTTTTCATTGTGACACCCAGGGTTTCGAGTGAAAAGCTTCCAATAGCCTGTTGAGCAAATAGCCCTATTCCTCAGAAAAAACGCCTACAATATCTCCCCAAAATGAAGCAGAACTTGCTCCTCAACCAGAAGGCCTAGATGGATATACCTGGTCTCATTTGAATTGTAAGAATCCAAGGAATATGAATCAGTTGCAAGTAAACTAAACTATATTACCATGGAGATTACAATGGAGAAGCACTAAAAAAAATAAAGGCAATATCACCATTATAACAAAGATCCAATAGATAATGATGCATCTGAATGTGTTCTACTACTCTTTACTGGGACTGTAAATCTGATGAAAATACACCAAAATACACCATTTATGACACAATTTATAAAGATATACTCAGGCGCTTTACATGTTTTGTTCATGTGTGCTGTATATGAGTTTTACTTTGAAACACTATTTATTTTCATAAAGACATGTTACAAATAACATAAATATCCAATAAACATTGAAATGGTTATAAACACAATGAATACTGATCAATATTCCTATCTGTGTGACGAGCTTCATGCTATACAGCAGAAAGTGTGATCAGAATGTGTCTGTAAAATGCAAAGTTTGACGGCTCTGTTTCACCAGTTGCACCTGTTATATGAGGTGCATTTAATGTCTGCTGGAAAGCCTGGAATTTTCTAGTTTCCAACGATACCAAGCATGATATTGGAGCCTTATGAGAATAATCGCAGATCTTTTGATCACAACTTGTTCTTATATTTACGAAGTTTATTTCTGTACGATTTTATTGTTAAAATACTTCCTAATAAGACATACTGTAGTTTGGACTACATACACGTGGTTTGCATATTCTGAAAGCTGGAGACCTCAGCTTTTCAAAACCGTATGGCATGCATATGTTCTATTAATAGATCATCTTCCATCGTGACTTTTTTATAACTACGCAACTGGGTACGACCCGTTTGGACTTGGTACCGGGTCAGTCGGGCTTAGGAGGCATAGCCACATACAGTAAGTTAAAACTATGGTGGCCTTGATATGCATAATACAAACATTCACAGGATAAATTAAATCATGACATTTCACCAAATACATTGGCCTATTATGAAAAGTCAAATTCAAATAAAACATCATTTCACCAAAAATGCAAAAAAAATGTGTAACTATTCGTGCCAACCCATTTGTTGCGTGTCATACCCTATCTCTCTCCCTGAAACAGGAAACTATCAACTATCAACTATCCAACAAAGGCCAGAAAACAAGGACATGATCTGTCAATGGCATCAGGCAACATTGTCATTTGTTTCTGATGGAGCATCGGTCCAAGCTGGAAGCACAGATGCTGGGAATTGAGCCCAAGTCATCTTCTAAATAGAGAATTAACATTTAGCATGCATCTAGGGAACCTTTACTGTACCATGTAACTGTGACTCAGCCTGGGTGGTAGCCTACTTTATCAGTCACTCTACTGCTCAAAGCTAAATCAAATGGAAGCTGCTTGAAAATAATCTTGGGAGCAGGTGAACAAGTTGCTGAACAAGGTTTTGGCAGCACTCTAGACTCTCAGCAGAGAGAGAGAGCAAAAATAGGACACCCACATTATGCTCCCATTTTGTATCTATTTGCATACAGATGATACCTACATATGTCACAACATAGAACAGTCTGCTTAATTATACCAGGTCTGTTTACACCGCTTTAAAAGGGTCAGTGTCTAACAAGCCCATACTGAAGACTCTAATGGTATAATACAGTATGTGCTTGGCTATAAAATCAAACACACCCCTATTTCTCCATTTGTATATACTGTGAGGACATTTCTATGCTTTAGGATTATTAAACAGTGTATCTGGTTCCAGCGTGGGCTCCATCACACTGACTGTCGCCGTGTCGGCACTGCAGCACGATGAAGCAGGTCCCAGTAAAGATTACATATGGATGTATTGGCCCCATCTCCCACTGTGACAGCTTCAGCTCTCTCATCGGCTCTGTAGGAGAAGCACGGTGTCGACACATCGCCTCACATCTCCCCTCCGCTACCCACAGAGACTCCCTAACAAACAACATCAAACACACAGCTATGACTGCCTCTACCTATCACGTATGCCTCCTTCATGTCAAGGATAGTGAGACAGGTGGGAGGGGGCGGGTCGATTCACATCATGTCTCTACGATTGGCCTGATTAATGTAGTTGACTGCTGTCATAGGAAAAACATTCATTTTAAGTGGAATTTGGTTAATTATACATAGTGACTAATTTGCATCTGTGCATTTTAATGTATCCTATAGACAATAGCCATCTCCTTCACCAGATGAATGATTATGAATGTGGAATACAGCAGACATAGTGGATAACTTTACCAACACTGTCAATATACCCTGAAAATACCTTTTACTTCCAATTAAAGGGCAGGTTCTCAAAAGATTGTTGAGGTCTGGCCTTGCAGCAGGCCTTGTTGAGCATTTTCAGGATGACCAGCAGTTCTTAAATAATACTAAGTTATACTATAGAGCAGTTAGGATAGGACTAGTTATTTGGCAAAATATGCTATATGTAGTTCAAGTTTTTGAAATTATTTATTTTTCTGCTTTGTATTAACATGGGCATAAAGGTGTCAAACCTTGCCTCAAATAACTTTTTCCTGTCTGTCCCAATTCCATACAATATATACTGTATTAATAAGTACACGCTATGTACTAATGTTGACAGTGCACTATTTTGGCAGTAGACAATAGAGGTTCCTTACCATTTTGCACAGACAATGATAAGGCATGCACTGCATCAGCAACAACAGGGTGACTTTTTGAAGTTTCAGAAATGAAATTGAAAGTATAAATACAAACAGGACTGACTTAGACTGAGGTTCCTGCACTCTATCCCCATGACCACACTCAGGGCGTTTTCACACCTGTAGTTCGTTTGCTCTGGTCTGAATCAGAGACCAGATTGTTACCATGTTGCATAATTAATACCTCGAGTTTGGTTTGTGTTCACACGGCAGCATTTACAAGCGGACCAAAATTTTGGTGCACAAAGAAGCTGCTCTCTGATTGGTCAGAATGTCAATGCGGGAAAACTCTCAGAAGTAAACAAAGAAGAGCAGACTTCCAGAACGCAACAATGGAGGGGCAAATACGCGGCTTGATCTCGGCCCTGGGCATCTTTTATTTACCTCGTAGCAATTTTTCACTCAAGGCAAAGATACAGTTTGAAAATGAGGCGACTGGAAAACAATGTATTGACGCACTGGAGTCGCCGAAGGCTCATATCAAGACGTACGGAGGACGGAGGAGGAGGAGGCGTGCATTAACCCTCCTTAACTGTGACATGCTCATCGGCCGAAAATATTTCCTTAGATCCATCAGGTATGCCCGTGGTCTTCAACACAGCCTGACGTTATACCTGTTTAGTACTGATGTGAATAACGAGGGCGAACGTTGGGTCTTTTGTAGTAATGTTGTCTGGTGACTGGTGTTGACGTGCACAGTGCAGCTTGCTACCGGAGCTGGTTTAATCCAAAAAGGCGCAACACTTTCTCCAGTTGTGATGTTCTCACCAAAAACGAAGCGTACGGAACCGTACCGCAGTTCGTTTGGAAGCGAACCAAGACCACCCCTTCAAGGAGGTCTCGGTTCGCTTGTTTTGGTGCTGAACCCGAGTGCGATTGCTGTGTTCACACCTGCCCAAACGAAGCGCACCAAGAGGGTGAATGCTGCAGGGTTCCATTCAACCCAACTAAACAAGGCAGGTGTGAATACGCCCTTAGACAAGAGGCTGTATTATGGACTTGGTAAATGGACTTACATTTATATAGCGCTTTTCTAGTCTTGTGTCCACTCAAAGCTCTTTCCACTACATGTCAGCATTCACACACACATTCATACACTGATGGCAGAGGCTTCCATGCAAGGAGCCAACCTGCCCATCAGGATCTGATCTAAATACTCATTCACACACCGATAGCTCAGCCTTCAGGAGACATCTGGGGTTCAGTATCTTGCCCAAGGACGACCTGCAGGATCGAACCGCCGATCTCCTGATTTGTGGATGAACCACTCTACCCCTGAACCACAGCTGCTCCATATTAATATTAGAAATTCAAATCCCTCTGGCAAGAGCTCAGCAACTGTTAGAAAACAATATACTGCATATCCATAAGTCCTGCCATGTTCTGGGATCCTCTGTGTAATTTAAGTTTCTAACCCGATGAATTGTGCTCCAGGGCAAGACTGTCATCCAAAACACAGACACAGGTGGTCAATGTCAGGAGTGGAAAGAGTACTAGGCTACTTTACTCAAGTGAAAGTACTGAAAAAAAAGGTCAGTTAAGATGTGCTCTGAGTAAGCATCACTGCATTTATAAAAGGGGGGGTAGGGGACATGGTTGACATGTCATGGTTGTGATACAATGCCATCCAGTGCCATTTAGGTGTTGGGTAGGGGAGAGCTGGAGGGTGAGGGGGGTTGTCCTCTGAACTTATGGGTGTACTCGAGAGGGGGAGGTAGCCTTGTTGTTGATGGCATAGTTGCATTGTTGTGTATTTTCTGTACTGGTTCTAAACTAAACACACCAGCAGGTGTCCTTGAGCGAGATACTGAACTCCAAGTTGCTCCTCTTGTACTTAACAGCAGCCCACGGCTCCTCATACTTAGGATGGATGTTACAACATTTATATGTATTTCTGTTGTTTATAAGTTGTGTACAGGTCATATTGTGTGGCTAAGTTAATGGAGAGTGAGAGCTCTCGGTCTTTCTGAGGATCTGGGTTAATAGGTGATGTTTCCATTGGCTGGCCTTCGATGACGTCTCCGCTGCGGATTGGCTGAGGACGGTGGGCTGGTCTAGTTAGCTTCTGGGACGGCACAGCTGACGCGAGGTCGATGGCTGTCGCTGTTGCTTCGGTCCTCCTCGTGAAACCGGCTTTTCATCAGCGTTTGTAGCTTGTACTTGTAAACTGTGTGTGAGTAGTAAGTGGGAACCACGTGTAGAATGGTGTAGCTCGCTCTAGCTCTCCTGTTAGCCATAGCAATTTCCTGGTACATAGCTTTGTGTAGACATCGGTAGCTTCAGTACAAACAGTATTATCTCTGTAAATATATCAGACTTTAACAACTTGAAGCTGTAGGGGTGAACCGCCACTTTATTTCATCCGTTTTCTCCTGTTTGTGTTAAATAAGGGAGTTAGGCTTAGCCTATGTATTTGTGACTGTTTCTTTAGTTCAATAGATGAGCCAGAGCTTGGTTGGTAAATGAGGTTGTTTAGTTTGTTATTCTGTCTTTTGGTCCACCCTGAGCCCACGATTCACTTTTCTATTTTGTAAATAGTTGTTTGATCATTGTGTGAAACAATAGATGTTCAGTGTTGCATTACATTCCCTCTCCGTTTCTCCTTGTCTTTATGTTGCCCCTAGACTGGGGTGTAACAAAGGCCCTGTTCAGACCTGGTATTAACATGCGTCCTCAGTGATCCGATCACAAGTGGACAGCTCTAAGTACAGGTGTGAACACACTCAAGATGCATTGAGGACGCATTGAGATCCAATCGCTCAGACCACATTCAGAGGTGGTCTGGGCCACATATGACCACATTAAGGACTGCCTACTCATCTGATGTCCAGCTGGGATCCGCGGGGTTCACCGCGCCCCTCAGGTGAATAAACAGACGACACGAGCGCCTGTCACCATGGAAACGACCTCTGTGCTCTACTGTATCCTGTCGGTACAACTGTATTTTATTAAAATATATCTTGTTTATAGGCTACATATCTACAGACTATCAGACTAGGCACAGGAAGTGCATTATTATCATACTGTCGGAGATGTGTCTGTGTTTTTGTTCCGTTGCTTTGCGCAGAGCTGACACTCGACCGCCCGTCCGCCTGTTCTCTGTCCTCGCGGCTCTCTGGAGCGCTGTACCCCTACAGGCTGTTGTCTGGCAAAAGCAGAGGTGCCGGCTACGGCGGCGCGGAGGTCCTCGGGGACCGCCGGTACAATAACCTTTTATTTTGATGTTAATACAATGTACCAGAATTCAGGAATATGTAGGATATTACTACTGACATTCATGTAATATTACGTCATAGCATCTGCTGTATTAGCCTTGTGTTTACTACGTGTTTATTTGCATATAGAGCGGGGAAGTGAGATCGGCTCACAAGTGGTCACTGGAGACGCATGTGGAGACACATTCTAATACCAGGTGTGAACAGACGTACTTAGAGCTGTCCACTTGTGATCCGATCACTGAGGACGCATCTTAATACCAGGTCTGAACAGGGCCAATGGGTTAAATGCAGAGGTCACATTTCATGTACTGTATTATGATGATTATGATTAAAATAAAGTTTTTTTTTCTTTAGTTCCATTTTCACATAGTTCATCATGACTTTTTCATGAAACTTTAGTTTAGGCTGATGTGTACTGATCAAATCCCCCTGAAGGGAAAGAAGGGAGAAACTTTTTGACATCCCGCAAAGAGGTTCAGTGATTGGATCATAAAACATTCTTCTTAAAACCATGACCTCGTACCTTTAGCATTCATACCTTTTTCTTCATCATTTCCCATCATTTCTGTTTTTCTTTCCGCTGCTCTGTGCTGTGTGCTACAGGTATTGTGACCTCTGATCTATTGACTGCACCTGACTGTGAAGCTGATGTCAAAATATGGCATCTCCCTGCAAGCGCCCCAGCCAACAAAGACAAAAGCACTTCTATAATAATTAATGTTTCAAAATATCATTTTTCTTTATACAGTAGACTCCTCTCGGCGCTGATTCCTGCCTGTACGGCTGCACCTGATGAGCCACTGCAGAGTTTTTTTATTGCAGCTCATCTGAAGTTTGCAGTGGAATGGATTCTGCTGGAGAGTGCTGAATACCTCTCATGCTGGGTGGACATTTTCACCATGAATAGCTACTATCCTTCTCCCTCTCACACACAAATAGCCACACAAATACACATACAAAACAACAAGTCAACAGCAAGAATGGCAGCTTTTGTTCAAAAGGGGGCAGGAGGCAGGACATGGAGGCAGGACATGGAGGAGATGCAAAAATGTTTTAAAAGACAGGTAAAATGTTCTTCTTAGGAAAAGCCCTTAATCGGGCAATTCAGGCTGCTGTACTGCTTACTACTTGTCTTTACAGGTCTTCTTTTGCCATCTTGTAGCCCTCTATTCAGCTAAGTGGTATTTGTCATGTAATAGCTGACATAGCCAATAGCTCATCTCATAAAGAATAAGATACGATAAACCTTTATTGATCCCCAGCAGGGAAATCTGTTTTTTGCAGCAGCACAAGGACAGGAATACAGATAAATAGACAGTAAAATAAGTAAATAATAGGTATATAAAAACTAAAATAAGAATACAATGCTAAATATAAACTATACAAGACCATTTTGAGACAAAAATGACAAGGTAAAGTTACAGTGGTGTGATTAGTAGCAGCAGAGTCAGCGAGTCTGTGTTAAAGTCTGTGTGAAACCAAAATAAATCTGCATTCTGGGTTCGTCACACCACAGGAAAATGTGTTACTAACCACCCAGCCAAATTTGAATGATTAAAGAAATTGCCAAGTATATAATATTAGCTTTCAAAATCATGGGAAAATCAGCAGTATTCTCTGCTCTGACACGTCAGCTGAAGGCACTGAAACCACGCCCACAAGCGGGGAAGGTGCATTCTCTCAGTAGTGGCGAGCAAAGAAAAAAAATCCTGAACACAAAACTGGCAAAAAACAGTTTAACGGTCTAACTCCACAATCCAGTACTACAATGTTCACAGTCTTTGCTCATGTTTTCAGTCATAATTTTCCAACATTTACAATGAATTTCCTTTACACGGCCTTTAAAGGGACTGTTTGTAAGAATCAGAAATTGGTTGTAACAGCAACACCTGTGGCCGTTAAGTCAACGAAAGTCAGCATCCTGTTGATCGCGCTCGCCCGTGTGCACGCGCTACCTGAATGTGAGCGAGCATCCGTCAAAACAGTGAGGCGACACACGTCAGCTAAAAGCACAATATCACTCTATATTTCAGCTGCTTGGCAGTAATGTTAGCTGACGATGAAGGTCTCTCCATGAATCAATGCTGATCCTAGTGTTGGCTTTTCCTGCCTCAGCCTCCCGACCGCGGTCGGAGGGAGACACCGGCACCCGGTTGGCGACGATAACGTTTCTCTCTGCGGAGCCCCGTCACTTCACAAGACACGGGAAACCTCTGTTGGTCTGGAGGAGCTGCAGCAGTTATTTCTGCACAAACGTCCACTGAAGATTCACTAGATATTCTCAGAGCTAAACTAACTCTTCTGCAGTGTGGAGTGTGCGCGCATGCACGTGAGAGGTGGAGCAAGCTGTGAGTGAAGGCAGGCAGGCAGGCAGAGGAGCAGAGTACAGCAGAGACTCCGGTCCTGGAGACCAAAGCTACGGTCTCCTCCGCGTCCTCCGACCGCGGCCAACACTGTTTAACAGACGGGCTTCACTAGAACCAACCAAGAGGTTTTGGTGCTTCCGTGTAGCTTCCGCAATGATTTATGCGTGTAAGAAGTTACAAACAGTCCCTTTTAACTGTGTACACCAGAATAATATATATTATATGATTAAATAATGCTACTCAGTGTGTTTCTGTATTGACATAGAGATGTAAGTAACTGCTGGTGTACAGTCTGACGGCAGCAGGTAGAAAGGAGCACATGAAGCGCTCAGTTGGGTGGGATGATCCTAGGGTGAATGAGCTGTCCGTCTGCCACATGGAGGGGATAGGAGGGGTTAACCCGGATGGCTTAGGTCTTGTCCTTCATCCTCCTCTCTGCCACTGACTCCAGGCGGTCCACTTCCAGCCCGACCACAGAGCTGGCTTTACTTACCAGCTTGTTAAGTCTGTTGGTCTCGCCAGCCTCGATGCCATCACCCCAAGCACACCTTGGCAAAGAACAATGTACTGCCTACTACAGACTGTAGGAGGTCTTCAGCAGCCTGTTGCACACACTGAAAGATCTGAGTCTCCTCAGAAAGAACAGTCTGCTCTGTCCCTTCTTGAAGAGGGCATCGGTGTTAAGAGTCCTGTCCATTTGTTTGTTGATTTGGATACCAAGGTACCTGTATGAGTCCATGCTTTCCACTTGACGAGGCTCTCCATCAGTCCTCTGTACTCCTCACTGTCATTGTTGATGCATCCAACAATGGAGGAGATGTGGGAAAACTTTTTGAGGTGGCAGGAACCAGAGTTAAAGTGGAAGTCTGAGTTGTAAATAGTGAAGAGGAATGGTGCCAGTGCAGTTCCATGAGGTGCTCCGATGTTGCTAATCACAACCTCAGACATACTCTGACATACTGTGGCCAGCCAGTGAGGTAGTCCATTATGCAGCATGCACTATCAGGGTGCAGTTGCATTGCCAGTAGATTTTTTCCCTCAGAAGACACAAGGTGGTGTTGAACATACTGGAGAAGTTGGAAAAACAAGACTCTCACAGTGCATCCCTGCTTCTCCAGGTGTGAGATGACCTTGTGGGTCAGGAAGATGATGGCGTCCTCTACAATCCAATGTTTGAGCAGTAAGCAGTGAGCAGGGTCCTCAGGTGGCGCCTCTCAAAGGTCTTCATGACATGTGACATAAGTGTCACAGGTCTGTAGTCATTGACAGCGCTGGGATGTCCTTTCTTTGGCACTGGAACGATGCAAGAGGTCTTCTGTAGATTGGGCACCTCCCTCAACCTCAAGGAAAGATCAAAGAGGTGCTGGAAGACTGCTGCAAGCTGCCCAGAACTTGCTTTAAGTGTCCTGTTGTCTGGCCCACTGGCTTTATCTATTTATATAGGTCTGGCTGGTGGTAAGTGTAGGGCTGGGAGAAGGTCCTGGGGGACAGTAGCAGTGGTTGACATGTCATGGAGGGAGGGGTGGGGGTTGTGATACAATTCCATCCAGTGCCATGTAGGTGTTGGGTTGGGAAGAACTGGAGGGTGAGGGGGGTTGTCCTCTGGACTTATGGGTTTACTGCGAGAGGGGGAGGTAGCCATGTTCTTGATGGTGTAGTCCTCCTGGAAGAGTTCCCAGTCTGTGACTCCTTGAGGGACTCTTCAGCAGCCTTAGACCACCAGACCTTCAAAGTCCTCGTGCTGGCCATCGGTGGCCACCAAGGGCTTGTAGGTGGTTTGAAGTTGTATCAGTTTTGTGGTCTGATTCTCTGAGAGGGCGGAGGGAAGAAGAGCTGTATGCCCCCTTCACAATAATGTTCTCATCCCAACTCGTCACATACAGCCGCTTTGGCATGCCCCTTGGTGTCACTTTAGGTTTAGGCAATAAAACCACTATAGTTAGGTTTAGGAAAGAACTATATGGTTGGGCTTAAAACTACATTTGTAAAGTGAAAATGAAACTGAACGTTGTGAACATGGGACACGAACAAACAGCTGATTGTAACGTGAAAGTGAAACTTCACACACGGATGTCCCGTGTGTGAATGAACAGCGGTCTCCTGGATGAAAGCCTTGTGTTTGTTGGACCCGTCCACCTCCCCTCCCGCCCGCCCTTAGTGTCTTTTTGCTCTTTAAACTACGTCACCTCACGCCTGACACACTTTCTCTGAGTATTTACTATTGCCACGGACGGGTTTACATTGTAGTTCATGGAGAGCCCGGTGCGTTTGACCATCGGTTTGATGGTCACATGTTACCTCTGTATCTCACATATAAAGACAAATGTTTTCTTCTTCACTGGGATGATTCTGTCGGTCATTTCTCACAAATGGACCTGTGAAGACAAACGTAAAACAGAGTATATGTTTACGGTTTACAGAGTTTATGCATAACGTGAATACTGAGCTAACGTGACAGAGAGATAAAAATAGCATATTTACCGGAGCAAAACCACCAGGAAAACCTGGAATCTTGGCCGCAGATGTTGTTAATTTCTCGCCGATTTCAGATCAGATTCCTGCTGGAACATGCAAAACTTTTTGATTTATAAATAGTTATATAGTTTAATATTCACGATAGAAATTCTGATAAACTCCATGTAGCTCACACAGTGAATCTCCATTCCCCGGCTGCAGGCAGTGACGCTGTGTTGACGCCAATTGATTGACAGCAGAGACCGGGACACGCTGACCAATCGGAGCAGACTGGGAGGAGACGGGCTCTGAACCAGAGTTTTTCAGACAGAGAGTGAAAGAGGCTTTATGCAGGCAGACAGTATGAGAAGAATAAAGGGTTTTTTGAACATTACAGCATGTAAACATGTTCTAGTAGAACATTAAAATACACCTATGAACCTGAATATGAGCATAATTTGTGACCTTTAATATTAATTTTTGCAGGTAAATATGGAAGAAATTAGTTTCTGGTGACTTAACATTTCCTTAAGCAGCTACTCTGTCAGAATGCATCACAAGAACAACTGGTGTATCTACAGTATATCCTGTGCAGCTAAACAAACTGTGGACTGAGAGGATTTGTTGGCTCAGGTTGTTTTAATAAAGACGTCAAAAACGTTGTCTGACACTGCCATGAAACCAAACAAAGTTATTAAACTCAGAGATGAAACCTGTTTGTTCCAATAAAATGTGCCCCCCCCCCAGCACATACGCCAACAAAGATGTCTCTCTTCTTGTTTTGCTTTCTATGTTGTTTCCCACATTACATTGAATGCTCTGGTCTTTGTCTTCATGTCCAGTAGGTGCATGCAATGTTTCCTGTGAATCCATGTGTATGGCTATGCATTTTGAGTACCACTTGGGAACAGCAAAGTATGAAAAAATGGACAAAAAAGTTATTTCATATAATGAATATCTTTAGCATTATAAGTTAAAGGGGCAGTGTGTAGGATTTGGCATCATATAGTGATGTGGTTGCAGATTGCAACCAACTGAGTACCCCTCCGCTCACTCCTCCTTTTCCAAGACTGCGGTAACGTGAGCCGGCGAGTGTAAAACCGTGGTAACGCTGTTCGCCTCGCCCAGAGGCCATCCATACCATAATAACACTACTTCAGGAGTAACAGAAGTCAGACGGCGGCTGGGGGTACCACAGTTTCTGCACTCTGCGGCTCACGTTACCGCAGTTTCACAAGTGTGTCGGAGAACTACGGTGGCCTTCAGGTAACGTATAAATGCGAAAGTCTTTCTCTAGAGCCAGTTTGGTTTGTCCGTTCTGGGCTACTGTAGAAATATGGAGGAGCAACATGGTAGACTCCAAGAGGACCAGCTCCCTACGGAGATATGAAGGACTCATTCTAAGCTAACGAAAACACCAGTCTTAGTTTCAGGTGATTATACACTAATGAAAACATAGTTTGGAATATTATATTCCATTTCTGCTAAAAGATCCCCCGAAATGTTAAACACTGTTCCTTTAAGGAAACTATACAATAAATAGAAGGTATGCTTTGACATCACTCCTTCATTTGACACCACCCTCCTCACCACGACTGGGACCAAACAAAGTATTATATAAATATAAAGTATATCCAGTGTTTTGGTGCCCAGCTCTGCTTGGTGGGAGGAGGTGCAAACAGGTTGTGTGAGTTGATATTTTGAGAATGCGAAAAGACGTCTCAGAATCTGTTTCTGCAGCAACAAGATTTTATCAGCAAAAATATGAATTAATAATAACGCTTATATACTAAACAAAATAAATTATTTTAATCAAACACCGTATAACCAGAAGGAGCATTAGAATTGGCATCAAAATGAATGCTTAATGTGTTTAAGGAAAGTCTGCAGTGTCGTGCCAGAGGGCAGTGCCATTACACATGTTCTACTGTGTTTACCTTGATTAAATCACATGCAAATGACATTAGACTTTTACAGAAGAATCCCACACCTCTACACACATCTAAAACTGCTTGGTTAGAACTCAGTATTCTGCCTGTTTATGCGGGAGATTTTGAATTACCAGAGGATCCTGTGCATCACTACTGCCTTTCCAACTGTATTATAAGTAAAAGTGTCATTTAATGTTTTATTATTGAAATGCATTAAGGCTTTTACGCATCAGGGCGTTTTTTCGTGCGATTAATTTGCACGTCAATATATTTTTTAAAACTGTTGTTTTTGTCATGGATACTTTCACACAGAACGGGAATGTTACTCGGCGAAAAAGCATCGTCATTTTTTTCCGGAACAAGGTAGATTTTTCTGAGCTTTCGCACTGTGAATAAAGGCCAATGCCGTTGTGTGGAAAACACACATTAAAAACGCACACTATAGTGTACAACAACATGGAGGCTCCGTATTCCAAACCAAGACAGCAAACTTTATTATTCACAAATTATTATGCACAGCGCATGCTAGATCACAATATTTGAGAGGTGAGATAAAGTGTGATCATAAACTGCAGGCCTTAGCTTCACCATCCATCCATCCATCTTCAACCGCTTATCCGGGGTCGGGTCGCAGGGGCAACAGCTCCAGCAGGGGACCCCAAACTTCCCTTTCCCGGGCCACATTAACCAGCTCTGACTGGGGGATCCCGAGGCGTTCCCAGGCCAGTGTGGAGATATAATCTCTCCACCTAGTCCTTGGTCTTCCCT
The DNA here is from genome assembly GCA_916700995.1 of Hozukius guyotensis. Lineage (NCBI taxonomy): Eukaryota > Metazoa > Chordata > Actinopteri > Perciformes > Sebastidae > Hozukius > Hozukius guyotensis. The sequence goes on along the minus strand of CAKALU010059118.1, from coordinate 10,156 downwards.
GTGGCCTCCTCCCAGCTGGTCGTGCCTGGAACACCTCCCAAGGGAGGCACCCAGGGGGCATCCTTACCAGATGCCCGAACCACCTCAACTGGCTCCTTTCGACGCAAAGGAGCAGCGGCTCTAGTTCAAGTTCAAGTTTAGTTTATTGATCACATACACATTGAGATGGCAGTGAGATTCTTTGTTTGTTACTCTCTCATCCTTGTATAATAGACAATCGATCGATCTCTCAATCAATTGGATAACAATAATGAATTAAATACAATCATCCTTATAAACATATAAATATAACAGCAACAATAGCAAATTGTTCGATAAATATGAGACAATTATAAAATAAATAACAGAGAATATACACAGAGAATATACACCCACCCGCACACCCGTAAGTGTGTGGTGCAATAAGTGCAGTGTAACCAAGGGTGAGGAGGTGGGTACGAATGGATGAATGGATAGATTGGATAGAGACAGAGACAGAGACAGGGCTGTAGTGGGTCAGGGTCAGTTGTGAGACTCAGCTCAGCATCCGGATGGCCTGGGGATAGAAGCTGTTTCTGAGGCGGTTGGTTTTAGCTCTGATGCTGATGTAGCCAGGCTTCCTCTTGGACTGCTTCCTGATGAAGAGGCCGTGGCTCGGGTGACTGGGATCAGCAATGATCTTGTTTGCCTTGGTTACACATCTCTTGGTGTATATGTCCTCCAAGTTAGGCAGCACTCCACCTGTGAGCCGCTTGGCCGACCGCACCACTCTCTGAAGCCGCCGTCGATCCTGCTCGAGAGAGGAAGTACAATCTGATGAGATATTGGTATCAGTGACAGAAAAAAATCAGCGCTGGAAAACATCAGTGTCTTCTGACAGTACAGGTATAGTGCTTTACTTTATGTGAGTATTTCTACTTTATGTTACTTTCTACTCCACTATATTTCAGAGGGAAATATTGTGCTTTTTACTCCAGGACATTTATTTGAGACGTCCCATATTGTAAAAAGTGAGATTTCTGATGTCTTTTTTAGTATAAAGCAGGTTTAAGTGCAATATAATTACTGTGAAAGTCTCGAAAAGCTCAATCCATGGAGAAACACACAGCCCATATTCAGAAACTGTGCCTGTGCTTTAAAAAATCAAGCTTTAAGGATTACTGTAACTTTGTGATGTCAGAAATCTACAATATTTAGGTTGCGTCCGAAATCCCATACTAACATGCTATTTAGTACGCTTAAACAGTATGTGAGATCTTTTTAGTATGTCCGAAACCTTAGTATGAAACCAATAGTACGTGAATTGCATACTATTTCCGGTGAAATGTTACAGTATGCAACGCTGGGCACTACGGCGGCATAGATATCCCAAAATGCAATGCAGTAATGATGACAACGTTCATAACAGATGTTAGGAAATCTCTGTAACATCAATAACGCCTCTATAAGTGTAAGATTTCACTTTGCTAGGTGTAATATATATTTTGATTTAATTCAGACTTTGATTCTAACAAACCGTCATTTTGGTCAAATGAGGTTGGCACGGGTTACCATGGTTACATGTCTCCAACCGGGATGTAAATTACTGCTCAGTGCGTCCTAAAAGATTCATATTACTGTTTATTATATACGACAATAAATGCTTTCAGCAAGATTTATTAAAGGCTTGTAATGATAAATAGCAATGCCTGCTGTCAGACTGCTCTCTCTTTCATGTTCACTCACCTAAAAGGAAGATATATTCATGTTGTCCTGACCTGTTACACAGAAAGGCAATGTGTTACACGTGTTGCTGCTTCAACATAGAGTACATTACAACAACGTTGTGACAGACATGGAGGCTAAAACAGGGTCACACTGGTGAGGCAGCAGACATTCCTCGCATAATACAGGCAGGCTCAAATCTCCTCCATCTCTTTCTGAGATTATCATCCTTTCAGCCCCTCAACGGAGAATCCACGAGGAGCTACTTAACCTCACCCGCCTGAGGTAAAATCTTCAAGACCTGTTACCATCAATCATAACCAACTAATAGACGGCTTCACAACACAATCATCATGCTTATCCTCAATCTAGCTGCAACTTTCAGATGTTTTATGGCTTTTTTTCCTCATTGAAGTGTGTTTAAAAGCAGTAAATAGGACAACTAAATGGAACAGTAGGTGGAATTTTAGGTGGAAAAGGTAAAGTTTTAGCTCGGAGCAGCCCAAAGGCATCCTCATGATTAAAGGGACTGTTTGTAAGAATCAGAAATTGGTTATAACAGCGACACCTGTGGCCACTAAGTCAACGAAAGTCAGTGTCCTGTTGCGCTCGCCTGTGTGCACGCGCTACCTGAATGTGAGCAAGCATCGGTCAAAACAGTGAGGCGACACATGTCAGCTAAAACCACAATATCACTCTGTATTTCACCTGCCTGGCAGTAATGTTAGCTGACCAGACGAAGGTCCCTCCATGAATCAATGCTGATCCTAGTGTTGGCTTTTCCTGCTTCAGCTTCCCGACTGCGGCCGGAGGGAACAGGGGAGACACTGGAGTTTTGGTCGGAGACGATAACGTAACTCGTTGCGGAGCCCCGTCACTTCACAAGACACAGGAAACCTCTGTTGGTCTGGAGTAGCTGCAGCAGTTATTTCGCGACTGCGGCCAACACTGTTTTGCAAGACGGGCTTCACTAGATATAACTTTGTGTTTTTGGTGCTTCCATGTAGTTTTTGTTGGAGTCTGAGTCTGAACAGCGTAGCCACACGCGGACACCGACCCGGATTGATTTATACGTGTAAGAAGTTACAAACAGTCCCTTTAACAACTGCCAGCGGTCTTCAATATGCTTTCCAAGGTCACCATGTCCGTCACATCCTCACGGGCCATGCCATGTGACCCATGAGGGTATTTGTAGTGTTTTGTTATGCACCATATACAATGGAAAACAGTCTCTTTGGGCTGTCTTACATGGGCATTTCCTAATGAGCCCTGCACAATGGAGATCAAAACACTCATAACACTCTGACATTGTGCCAACCACATCTCTCTGCGTCCCACTTCCACACCGCATGCCAACCCTATAAAGTATACACTAGCTAAGTAGTACCTTTTATAGTGCACTGTTTTGGAGGTTAGTGTACAATAGATTTATTTACTACATTTTGTGCTGACAGGAAATGACAGAACTATGCGTGCGCCAGTGAATGTCAATTGAGCTGCAAGTAATATCATATTTGAAAATGTCCCATATAGCAAGTAAGCATGTCTTTTCCTATGGAACCGTTTTCTGGTTTACATTAGGGAGGACATCCAGCTGCTCACTGCTTCTTTAACTGTCCAAATTGTTCTTTACTCCCTCTCTGTGGGATGTAAGAATCATTACCAGTTACACTTATATACCCTTACTATTATGAGTCTTCATTGCCTACAACTTTAACCATGTTTGTTTGTATTTATTTAGTTTGGTTTATGTATACAAATTTATTTTACAACCATTTTTGTTTTATATATCTAATTTATTTATTTTTTCTTTCCTTTTTTCTTTTCCTTATGTTTTTTTTTTTCTTTCTTTGGTAAACAAATTTCAATGTCATGTTATTACTGTCGTAATTTGTTGTTGTCTTTTTGTTTTGGAAAAAACAATAATAAAAATAGGAAAAGAAAGTTCTTAACAAAAGTGTTAAACAGTGTGCCCAGCTAGGGTACAATCAAATCTTATACATGGAAATATAATAAAATAAAAAGGACAACACCAGTAAGGGAGAACAAATAAACAAAACAAATACAATAAAATAAACACGTTTTACATTCTAGATGTTTTAAAACATGTAATTATAACATTTAATTGTGTGTACCAAGTATTTAGTGTTGAATGTAGGAATATATCTAATATAAAGTCTTGAAGGAAAAAATGTATTCTTTTAGAAAAACTGCATTTGTGAGATTGAAAAACAAAAGTCTTTTCCAGAACTAATCTATATATGTGATTTTTCCGGGAGCATCACTTTTTCAGGCTGTGAGAAGAGCTTCCACTTTAGGAAATCAATACAACTTTATTGTCCACAATAATGGATTTAACTACATCCTCACAGAATACAACATTTTGACCTAAAAAATCCCAACAACAATGATTTGTAAAGCTACATTATTGCTGATGTATGACATGGGGATCTCCAACAATAGTATGAATGATGATACAAGCGATAGCAAGAAGAATTCATGTTTAATATTCCAACCACATGTGGAGTGAAAGGTGAAATGAAGGGGAACATTGCATTTGGTTATTTTCCAGCGTTATTGTACCAGACAAACCTTTAAATGTGCAGAGTGTAGGATTTGGCTGCATCTAGCGGTGTGGTTGCAGATTGCAACCAGCTGAAACTTCAGTCGTGTGCCAAACGTCTAGGAGACCTATGGTGACCGACGCAAAGATGTAAAGATGTAAATGGTCATATCTGGAGCCAGTGTTTGTTTTGTCCGTTCTGGGCTACTGTAGAAAAATGGCGGCCGGCTCCGAGAAGAGGACCCGCTCCGTATGTAGATATAAACGGCTCATTCTAAGGTAATGAAAACACAATGATTCTTATTTTCAGGTGATTATACACTAAATAAAAACATAGTTATAAATATTATATTCCATTTCTGCCAATAGATCCCCCTAAATGTTACACACTGGCCCTTTAAAATGTTCACAATTAGTATTTATTATGCAAAAGGGATCAATAGTAATTTCCGCCTGTTTGGCTGCTAGTCGGCTTTTTCAGCTCTCACCTGCCAGATACACAAAAGAAGAACTCACTCCTGGGGTTTGTACAATCTTAAAACGTTTCACTGTTTCCTCTCCTGCTGTTCATTGTACTTTTTTTATTAATCATACCATGTGGCAGATGACATGACACAGGTATACTTCAGCCCTCTATGGGTTTTCCGTCCGCCCCCCACATAACACTAAAAAATAAAACTGGGACACATCCGCCTGCCTGGCTTTTATGAAGGTGAAACTCCCACAGTTCCCCTGTTTCTGTGTCCACTCTTAAAACCAGGCTTGTGCTCAGTCATCTGTTGAGTCTTTCCTGTGCAATGTGTCGAAAAGGTGACGTAAAACATAGAGTATAAACTTCCAGAAGTGTCTGGATGGAGATGGGTTGAGTGTATGGAGGCCTTTGCTGTGCTAAGTAGTATCAAAAGTCTTACTACTGTCATTGTATGATATGAATAACAAACAATGTTAATGCCAAATGAGTTACATCATGGGAAGAGTTGCATTGTAGGACTAATATTTACATAACGCAGACCCTGCTTCATTTTTCTGTCATTTCAGATCAAACCATGTGATAAAATGTGGGTGAGGGGAATGTTATGGCTATGAAGAAGCAGACAGATAGAAATGATAAACGTCATAAAGATGGAAGCGAGGAGCAAGGAAACCAGTGACAGAAGGTGTTTAGCCTGTGGGCAAAGCACCGACTCCTCCTTGCCTGGAGCATGTCTGGCTTTTTGTCTGGCTTTTACAGCAGAGTAGACAGATTACTTGCAAGGGTTGAGACGGTTCAGTGAGCTGAAGGTACTAGGTGACATGGCAGCATGAGAGGGGGAGGGAACCATATCCTTTTACAGTCTGGAAATAAAGCAGGCCGGCGGCGCTGGAGCGGCCCCACGTCTATCATCTTATTGGGCCGTTAGACGACGAGGCCACAGCAGCACCAACGGCTGTGGAGGTCCAGTACCAGACTGTAGCTGGCAGGGAGGTGATTTAACATGAGAAGAGTATTTCATCCCAATATTTCATGTGCTGTTTAACTAACCCCTCTGACTGTGCTCTAATGCCTGACATTATTCATAACTGGACGTATCTGTAGTATTCCCACATAGATACATGAGCTTCTTATAATCATCACAACAAAACTGGGGTAATTACTGGTTTGAGCTTTTTAATGGAAAAGGAGTACAGTTTTTTCTCTTAAAGGACCAGTGTGTAGCTTTTCAGGGGATCTTTTAGCAGAAATTGAATATCATATTCATAACTATGTTTTCATTAGCTCATAATCACCTGAAACTAAGAATTGTGTTTTCGTTAGCTTAGAGCCGTTTATATCTACATAGAGAGCGGGTCCTCTTCATAGAGTCTGCCATGTTGCTCCGCCATGTTTCCACAGTAACCCAGAACAGAAAAACTAAACACTGGCTCTAGAGAGAGACTTTCGTGTTTTTACGTTACCTGAAGGCCACTGTATTCTCCGACTAGCTTGTGAAACTGTACGGTGGGAGACAACGGTAACGTGAGCCACAGAGTGCCAAACCGTGGTACCGTCTCCCACCATCTGACTTCCGTTGCTCCTAAAGTAGTGTTATTATGGTAAGGATGGCCTCTGAGCGAGGCAAACGGTGTTAAAAACGGTTTTGCACCGCAGTCTTGGAAAGGGAGGAGTGAGCAGAGAGGTACTCAGTTGGTTGCAATCTGCAACCACACCACTAGATGCCGCCAAATCTTACACACTGTACCTTTAAAGGAATAGTTGGATCATAGACTGTAAGAAGTGGACGTAGTTATCGTGATGTCACCCATTGGTTTGTGAACTGCCGTTTTGAAGCCTCGAGTTCAGCACTTTGGCCGTCGCCATCTTGGTTCTTTGCAATCAGAAGTGACACGAGAGGTTGGAGATAAGCACAACTGAATGCTGAATATGATATTTTTAGGTGACCAAAGAAGTTATAATCAACCTTCATGAACTGAAAACACACTGTGAAAGTTGTAAGATGAAAACACGGACAACACCCAGACCGGACAACGCCGTGGTAGCAACCTGTCAATCACAAAGTAGTTAAGCCCTAAAGCATCCCCTGCTTTATGGTCTATTTGACTAAATGGGACCATAATTTACTAAATGAACATCATGCTGTATTGAAGAAGACTTGAAACTAGCGATTGAGACCATAAACTCGTGTTTACAATGTTTATTGAGGTAATAAATCAAGTGAGAAGTAGGGTCATTTTCTCACAGACTTCTTTACAATCAGACTTCTTTTTGCAACCAGAGGAGTCGCCCCCTGCTGGCTATTAGAAAGAATGCAAGTTTAAGGCACTCCAGCATCTGCTTCACTTTTTCAGACCCCAGAGTTGCCCACTGAGTTGGACATTTTGTGAAATATTCTTACTCTCTTACTTGCTGAGAGTTAGATGAGAAGATTGATACCACTCTCTAACAATCATGTAACTCTCAGCAAGAAAGAGAATACGAATATTTCCCAAAATGTCCTTTAATGATTTGGCTCAGTAGAATTCAAGTTGTGTAACAGAGAAAAAAACAACAAACAGCTGGAGTTAAAGAGAGTAAAGGAATTTGTCTGTCATGTAGCTTTCATCCTGCCAGGGGAATACACCACAGACTGGCCGAGATTAGACATCCTTCCTCTGCAGCATTTTTTTCACGGCGACTCCTCTTGGGATTTAAGGATCGAAAAACATGCAAGTGATGTACAAAGAGAACAGCTCAAGGTGCATCACCCCTTTGCCCCGGCGGATCATCTGGAGACAACCGAAAATAACCCATGCAAATCTAAAAACACACAGATGTGAACCATGTCCCCCTTTAAAGAGAAGAGGCCGTCACTGTGACGAGAGTAGCAGTATTCAAGGAATGTCCTGATCCGGGATGCCTTTAGGGAAGAGACGGAGAATGCTCATGACCCCCCTTCTTCTCCTTTAACATATATGAGAGGATGATTCATATGACAGGTCATATTCACACTGAGAACACCTGACCTCATGTATTCACAGGTATGATGCATATGCTCAATGACACCGTTCCCTTTTCATCTTCACTCGTCAGCTTGTCCTGTCTTTGCTTTTACATGGTATCAAATGACTATATGATACATAATGTTAGCCACTGGCAAATCTACCTGTAGTATCATATGATTATTTCTTTTTGAAATGACTCAATAAGGTGACGTCACTGTTAAAGTTTTTATAAAATGGCGTGCAACTGGATGATTATTGGGGCCAAGGGTTGCGTGACCCCTTCAGGTCCAGGTCTGACGACGAGGCAGGTAAAGCGTGGTTAATGATTGGTAGTTAGGAATAAGTGGTGTTGTGTGGCAGGAATGCAACACAATGACATGCCTGTCGGTCAGCGCTCAAGTGCCTGGGTGGTTTGTGGAGGCAATCTAAATGTCTCACATATTGTTTTAGACCAGTGCTTTTCCTACCCATCTGATGACAGCCGACTGCTTTCATTATATGTGCTTATTGAGGAATGTAGAGGAAAAACGCTGCTCTCAGATCAAATATCTATACGGCTGCAACTAACAAATATTTTCTCGATTAATCATGTTTGGTCTATAAAATGTCAGAAAATGGTGAAAAATGTAGAACCGTGTTTCCCAAAGCCCAAGACGACATCCTCAAATGTCTTGTTTTGTCCACAACTCAAAGATATTCAGTTTACTGTCATGGAGGAGTAAAGAAACCAGAAAATATTCACATTTAAGAAGCTGGAATCAGATCATTTAGATTTTTTCTTAAAAAATTACTCAAACCAATTATCAAAATAGTTGCTGTTTAATTTAATAGTTGACAGCTAATCGATTAATCGTTGCATCTGGTTCTTCCACTACAATAATCAGTCAAGCTGTAAATGTTAATAATGTTTTTGCTAAATTCAAAGATAAAGCAAGAGTATATACATCAGCCAATAGGCTTTTTTTTTTACAACCTGGCAACCCAAAAGTAGGTTTTTATTAGTTTGAGGCTAATAAAAATGGTCCTAGATGATTGTTCATTAATGGTGAAAATATATAAAGATGTTGACGATCATAATCATCATCATAATCAAACCATCCCCTTTAAAACAGAGTAAACAAGTCTTCCATAGTTTTTGATATTGCTCCTTTTGAAACCTCTGATGTTAGGAAGCAGTGTGGGCGGGGTTAGTGAGAAGACAAGAAGAGAAGAGGAGGGCGGTGCTAACCTCTTCATATTCACAAATGTCAATGAACTCTCCACAGAGAGCAGATTGAACCCTGAAGTGCGTCGGCTGGAATAATCTCAGGATAATAATGAGCGCTCAGACAGGCATCTCTACACCATGACAGACAGACAGACATGAGATCACCATCAACTCTGCTGAGTTTATTGATTTCTGGAACTTTTTGTGAGTTTATATCATAGAGGAACATGTTGGATTATTAACGACTGGATAATATCGTTGGATCAAGCTGTTAAAGGCGCTTTTATATTGGACAGGTGACTTTATGTAGAAGACAACAAACTCCTCCAGGATGAGACTGTGGACTTTACTCGTCTTCATCCAGGTGTTCATCCAGGTGTGCGCATCTTCTCCTCTGGCAGCCGGTGAGTTTCTGAGACTTTTACGCACTTCATGGAGATGTGAATGAATAGAACAAGCTTTGCGCGTGTTAGCCTGGGAAATCCATGTGACCCCACAGCATCATATGTGCACACATTTCAAGAAAGGCAGTTGGTGCAGTTCTTCTTCAATAGAGGGCTACTACTACTAATAATAATAACAATAATAATAATAATAAAAATTATACAAATTGTCAATATTTGTGTTTTAAATATGGAATGCACCCAGTAATATGTGTAATTTGATTGTAATGTGATTATATTTTGTATTAATAATCTGAATCTGTAAAGTAACTAAAGTTGTCAGATAAATGTAGTGGAGTAAAAGGTCTAATATTTCCCTCTGAGATGTAGTTGAGTAGAAGTAGAAAGTAGCAGAATATGGAAATACTCAAGTAAAGTAGAAGTACCTCAAAATTGTATTAAAGTACTTAGTTACATTCCACCACTGAGTACATGTTATACTGTTGTGTTTTTTAAAAGCATTATTTACTCTTCCTGTTGGAATAAAATAATTGTTAATTATTTAACTGCAAAGTAGCAATGTGTTTTTGATACCTTCACTTTTTTTTGCATTAAAGGCACTGTTTGTAACTTTTTACAAGTATAAATCTACCAGGTCACGCTTGCATATGCGCGCTCGCGTGTTGCCGGAGTCTCAGCTCCTCTGCCTGCTTGCCTTCACTAAGACACCGCGCGCGTTCTCGCTCCACCTCTAGACGTGCATGCGCGCTCACTACACACTGCAGAAGAGTTAGTTTAGCTCTGAGAATATCTAGTAAATGTACAGTGGACGTTTGTGCAGAAATAACTGCTGCAGCTCCT
>CAKALU010059114.1:1592-29898 GCA_916700995.1 Hozukius guyotensis | reverse complement strand
AGCACCGCGGCCTATTTAAGAGCATTAGATGTTGAAAGATTATATACATATATTGTTACAGTATGAATATTGTTAGTTGCTTGGTGCTGCACTGATCTGTTCATTTTGTGTCACTTACTGTCCTTTATTTTGTCTGCATTTATGAGCATTTATTTTTTCATCCATTTATGTTCTGTATATAGTTATTAATTACAGGGAGGTTGGCTATATATGCCCACAGATTCTGGCTCTCCTGTCACTTTTTTTAAATTTATTTTTGTTTATAATGTATATGTACAAATAAATAAAATAAAATAATTAAAAGCAGAATAATAAAAATCCATTGTATTGAGGTGTCAGCAGAAATCTTGGTTATCTCAAAACCTGGACATAAACGATAAAATACAGAGATTCTGCAGATTGATTTATCTACCTGTTCATCCCTAAACCCCTCAAATGAAGTTTCACATTTGAAAATGTTTTTTTTTAGTTTATTACTTTATTTGCAGATACGGTAAATATCAATAATATTTCTGAAAATATGCCAGAAAGGCTAATTTTCATCTGTAGTCCCCTGGCAGACAGTAGTTAAAAGCACAGACGTTAAGAATAAAAGTAGAAAATACAATCAACGATAAAAGCAGTGGAAAAAAATGTGCCGATACAAACAGAGCCTGTACTACGTGGAGACAAGAGCATGCACTGCTTGTGGCTTGTCTTTAAATAGAGAAAGACATGATTGTGGATCTGGTTTTGACTCGAAGTGAACCTGATCTTGGAAATGACTCTTGATCATTTATTGAACTAACTAAAGATCCTCCATCTATCTGTTTCTTCACCTCTTCCTGTTGGAGTGCTCTGACTTTACATCACATCTGAGGATTGTTGTGAATCTCTCCTCCTCTTCATGCTTCCTCACTTTCTATCTTCTAGCCCATCATCCCCCCCCCGCCCCCCCCCACATCTTTGTTCACTTGTTCTGCCACCAGTTGGGTGTATTATCTGAGAGAGTGGATCTCTGACATGCCTCGTGCGCCTGTGTAAATAAAATAAACCTCAGAGGAGAGGAGCTTTTTTTCTTCTCTCACTTCTGGAAGATGACGGGGGCTTACATTATATTTGCTATGGAAACCAATAATAAAACGTGGCTGCTACTGTACTTCTCACTGTTAGCTGCTGCTGGCATGATTCAGACTTGTGTGTTAGTGATATTTTGGTACTATTACACTTGATGACATTAATAATATTATCATCTGTGATCACAGTAGGAGATATTTGTGAAAAGGTTGCCTTTCTCCCTTTTCACTGGGCCCTGTTCCTCAAAATTAACAGTGCTTTGTGTCTGCTTAATTGTTGATTTCAGTCCAATGATTCAGTTTATTTGATACAATGTCAAGTAGTGTGTATAAACTAACTCACACAAGCTTGTTTAGTTTGTTTTATGTTGTTCTGCCTGGGATGGTAGATCAGCTGCTCAGCAGCTCAATCAAGGAAAGTGCAAAAACGTTTGCCTCATTATGTCTCTTAGAAGGGAGGGGCTGGGCTCTGTTAAGATATAGGATGATATAGGTGAGATAGTTCTGCAGTAAATGATATTCTATAATGGTTGAGATGTCAGCAGTAACTTAGCGATCGTGTATTAATGGTCTGTTCATTATTCTGTGTGAATTTGGATGCTTGCTCGGTGTAGCTCCCCCTATATTTACCTGGTCAGGTGGTAGGTTCCAGTTAGGCGAGGCTGAGAAGATAAAATCCCATTCACTGGAGTAAGAGGGGGGGAAAGGAGTTGGCAGCTTGCTGTGAGGCTGCAGCTTTCTTTTGTTTGGTGTTTTTTAGACTTGGTTTAAATGTAGTTTTGTTGAATTTCTGGGTTTCATTTTTGCCCTTTGTTTCAGTTAACTTTTTGTTAATAAATGCCACTTTTTTTGCCCAACTGCTCATCAAACTGGTTCTTTAACATCCCTTTTGAAGTTTTCCAGTGCCAAACCACCTCATCTGCCCTTTATATGGGGTGGCGGTGCTACAATATTATATAAGATGATGCTGTTCACTATCAGGAAAGTGAAGTTAAGATGCAATACCTAAACCCTCTTTGTCACTGTGCGTGTGTGCAGACCTACCGTTGTTTGGTAAAGCCGCTGGGTACGTCTCTTTCAGCAGGTCGCCAAGTGTGTGCACGTTGCCTTCAGGTGAAAGGGGACGGAACAGTTTCTGGATGAACGGCCTGTCGCTCATCGTCTGTAATGAATTAGAGCACGGCAAATTAACAAGCACGTCCACGCAAATATACAAACATAGTGCATCCACAGTGATATGTGAATCAAAAGATGTTACAAGACTCCATCTGATGTAATAGTGCAGCCATAAAAAATGTCATTTAGGATTTAAATAATTTACTCATCAGACATGTGATATCAATTCAAGGGATTGCTGGAAAAAAGCAGGCAAAATATCCAGTAAATGGGACAGTTTCATGTGAAGGGGAAATTTGAAGGTGATGAGTAGAGTTCACATAGTTGAAATGGTGGAAAGAATCCACACCACTTTGCACGCAAATGCTGTGAATGAACAGTCTGCACAGCTGAGCTGGGAATGAGGTGCTTTGATGAGCCCGACTGCTCAGAATGTGATATTTAGCAATCTACAACATTTCAACAGATGTTACATGAGACGCTAACATGATTTACTGACCGGAACCTGTCTGGTAGTTATTAACTGCTGCTTAAGTACGCACTTGGCAGAAAAAGTCAGCTTCTACACAGACTAAAAAAATCTCTGGCACTCCTCGAGGTTCTCAGATGGAGAATTAGGGCCATTGTAGGTAACAAAATACATAAAATTAAATGACCAAGCTTGGGAAGGGGGGTAATATTCCGAGAAAAAACTCTGAATTTACGAGATTAAAGACGTAAATTTAAGATAAAATACTTGGATATTGTCTGAGATTAAAGAGGTACATTTACGAGAAAAAAACTCGGAAAAATAGTGTGGGCGTTGATCAACGAACCACATCGCTTCACTTTGCATGAATCAAGCTCATCAAACTGTGGTCAAGCCAGCCGTCACTCGTATCTCCGAGGTCAAATCAGCCAACGCTAAAATTGTAGAGCACCTATATACTGACATTTATGGTAAATGCAAATGGCCCCGATGGAGCTGACAGGGAGGCAGGGGGATTCATAAAAACACCAAAGAACGTATATTGCTAAGAAGTGAAAGTCAATTGTTCGTTCCATTGCAACATCAGCGCCCAGCAGCAGAGCTACGCCTCCGCCAGTTTGAGCTAAAAGCAACTACCGGACACCGGTAAAACTTCCGCCTACAAAGGGCCATACAAAAATAAAACAAAGTTATTTCTATTCATATTGTCATTCTATTGTCTATTCTCGGAATATTACCCCCCTCCCCCAGCTCCGAAATTTGTTTTGGCCCTAAAACACCTTTGTAGAAGGAGGAAATAGTGGAGTAAACCATAATATTAAATGTGACATTGTTAATTGTTCCCTGCAAGAGAAATCCTCATAAGATTCCTGAGATTCATTTGTTCACACAATAAAAACAAAGCAGCAGAAATACACCCAAGAAAAGAAAAGAAGTTGTGAGGGTGAGATTAAAAAACCCAAGGGGTTTATAGAAGGAATCTCACCTCAATAATCAACAAAAGTAAACAAACAAACAAACATAAAATCAATAGCAAACATGAAGTAAGCAACATAAATCATACTCATGCTCTTCTCTCTTTCACCGCTCCACAGAGAGGTGGGAGGTCAAAGAGATGGTAATGTTCAAGTGTTTTGCTCAAAGACACTTCAGCAAAGTGGATGTTTTTATGCTCAAGGGTTTTCATAATCAGAATGACATTATGCTGCTCCATAAGTGACAGTAGCTCTAAAAAACTTGATTATAAAACCAAACAATGAAATTGCAAAACTCAACAAAGTGTGCATATGTGTTGGAAAATTCTCCAGATTAATTATATCAGTGCATACAGAATCCTCCTTTCTGAAAACGATCCGTCCATCTTTCCTCTGATGTCTTTTCCCCACACTGTATGTGATCCGTCTACAGTCAGAGGCATACTGTCGTGATGATGTAGCCCTGACCTGTGACCTCCTCACCACTTATCATGGTAATGATCTAGGGAACCAAAGCTTATCCTACTGCTGACCACAATGCAAATCACTCTGGGTAAGAGCAACCGCTAAATGCCTAAAACGTAAACTGTCTCAGTCATGAAGGGACAGCTAAGCATAAGTGACGTACGCAGCAAACATCCTCATGACTGTTCGGCTCTGATCTGAAACCCTGCAGCCAAAACATCCCATGTGTGAGAGGTGCGGGAAACATGGTGGGAAATTACCGCCAGACGCCAGACAAAAATCTAGTAAACTATGTCCAGAGCTGGTAATGGACTTTGACTCAAGAGTGTAAGGACAGAGGGTGTAGTGTGCTCTTGGTATGCCCTTTGAGGCACGCAGTTCAATAGAAAAATGGATCTTTTCACTGCACTGCTGAAAAATGTATAGAATCGAAATATAACCCGTTTTATGAGATGCTCTTTGGGAAGATACTAAAACAGTTAAAACTACTCACTTAAGTCCTTGACTGAATTAAAGAGAGCACATTTTCAGATTGGATCCGATTATCTCACATATTATGGAAGAGGAATTTTTAGATTTTTGGTGCTCTGCAGGCACGATGAAAAAGTCTTCCTTAAAACTCTTCCGAACCTTTAAAAGTACAATATTTATCATTGATTCATTATCGGCTGATTAAGGCAATTATTGGAGGAAGATCAAACGTTTTTTGATGGACTGAGTTATTTGAGAATTGCACTTCTGTGAATACACACAAAAACGTCACTTCTTTTTAACTTTTGTGTGGCATTGTTTTCTGTTTCTGTTGTATTTTTAGCTTTATCGAACATCATTTGTTTTCATTATTTTGTACAGTACAGATGTTCTCCATTTGAGTTCATAGGGTTTTAATTTACTTTTGTACTTAATTCACTTTTGGTTGTTGGAAGTTTGCAGTCTGGTTTGATCTAATTTTCTGGGGATTTGATTTCCTTTATACACATTTTGGTTTATTTGGTTGATGTTAAGCACTATTCGTTTCATTTATTGGCTTCTAATTTATGGGCTTGGTTTATTTTGGGTACACTAATTTATGGGGTTTTATTGGTATTGATTTTTGCTGCTAGATTTGCTTCACTTACCAGCCAAAAGACAATGGTAAGTGGCTTGTATATTTTGGAATCCACCAGCCACAGTGGCAGGTAGACAAAAAAGTTCATTTCCAACCCTGCTCAACACACAGGCATGTTGAAATACAAGTGATACTGTGAATTTTTTTGACATCATGAATGTTAATCACCTCCTACAGGTAAATACAATTAACTGTTGTATTCATTTATTTGACACGCTTAATGTTGTACTGTAACCTCCTGTAAATCCAGTACATGAACCTGATTCTGATGTCAGCGGGTATGTTCTTTGTTAATGTCAAGAGTCTCACCATCACTTCAGAGTCGAGTTAAAAATTCAGTGGTTCTGGTTACCGGGTGACCCGTGTCCTCAGGGCAGGAGACAAGGCGCCAGGCGCTGGACAGCGACCAGGAGTTGCTGTCAGTCGGTGACTTATAATGCTATTTGGTTAATCAAGCACCTTAATTCAATGTACCATAGTGACTCAGGACCATGCTCATTTTCAACCCTACACCAGCTAATTTAACTAATTGGTTGACTGAAGAGGTTTTAATTTGTAGAATCAGTAGGAGCAGTGGGCGAGGCAAAAGAGTCAAATAATCAATATTACAATGTTAATAAGATTTGGCAGCGAAACTATCTAAAAAATTAAGACATGTAATAATCGGTTAGTTGTTTTAAGTAATTCATCAAATAAAAAAGGCCAAACATTTGAAGAAACTAGAATCCAAAAAGAACTGAATCCGTTTCAATTATTTCAACCCAAACCACAATCTTTTCCTAAACCTAACCAAGTGTTTGTTTTTTTTGCCCAAAACTTAACCAAGTATTTCAAACATAGGTTACTTATTTTAACCCAAACCACGATCTTTTCCTAAACCTAACCAATAAGTTTTGTTGCCTAAACACCGCAGGCAAACTGAACGTTCATGTTGCGGGACATTCGTAGGGAAACACATGAAAAATAACAAAATAACTTAACGTACATACGAACCATTGTATGAGGATACGTTGAGTCATCAAACAATTATCATTAGATTAATCAATGATAAAAAAATAATAGTTGCAGTCCTATTTTAGATTATTTTTCCAATATTGGTGTATATCACAATATGGCAAATATATAACAAAAAAGTGAATGATTTTTGTTTTTATTTATTTATAATTTTCTTTGAATCATTGATTGGGCAAAAGAATTTTGTAAATTATAAAACAATTTAATCGTATCATTACCATTCGATTGCACTGAAAGCCAAAAAAAGACAGTATTGAAATACCGCCCAGCACCTCGTTGTGGTCAATAGTGATCATTAGTGGGCTCAGTTAAAGCCTTGCTTTACCCACTGAGAAGCTCAGAATAAATGGGAGAAACGGTGGCGTCCGAGAGAGAAATGTGGTGCAAGAAGACACCCAAGCTGAGGTGTCAAACGGAGAGTCTGACACACAATAGGGCCTAATCATGGAGCTGTGAAAAGGAAACCGGCGAGGACGGAGATCGAGTAACCGAGCGGTAACTACACACCACGGAGCCAGGCGCGAAGCAGCAAGAGGAAGGTGGCAGTGGAGGCGCGAAGCCGGTGCTCGGATTACACAGAAAGACTGAGTCACTGACAGGAAGCACGGAGTTTCGTGCGGGATCATCGGCAAGAGCCAGAGCAGGGAGAGTGCGCTAAGTGAAGCTACTTCATTGCATTTCTAAATAGACAGCCATGAATAATTGAGCTGGTCGCCATACAAAGAAGCGGCTATTGATCCCTAGGGAGAGAAGCGTGATATTGCTTGGACGAAGACACTTTCTTTTCAGCTGGCGTGACACCTTAGCTGGCACAGCAGCACATGGCGACACAAAGAGAGCAGGGTGTCATTAAGATTCAGGTGAAAAGAGATGGCTCGCTCTCGCTGAGTGAAAAGAGCAGCGGAACTCAAGACGTCGCCTAATTGATGGGAGGGGATTCAATCCGCCTAATTGATGGTAAAACAATGGACAGGGTTACAGCAACGTCAATCAATATACGTTTCCGTGAATGGAGAGGGGTGAGAGAAAGCGTTTCCACTGAACTCCGAGACCATCCATTCGTAAATTAAAATTCCAACCTCATTTTTAGCGGTCTTCATTTCTCAGAACTTGAAATGCACACCTGTAGAGGAGAAACTCCATCAAGGGACACCGAATCGAATTCTGAATTATTTATCAAGTGCTGCGTGCTAGCTTGATCTCTTGTATTTCACCATTGATCTCCATATTTTGGTGCTTATCCAGCCCAGTCGCACAGCAGTTTTTGAAAAAGTCACGGAATTTAATGTATTGATTTGTGTATATAGACACAAATTTCACATTTTTTTCATGAAATCAATTTGCATGTAATCCACGTAATTGTGAACTCTTTTTGGCACCATCCACTTTATGAGGATGTTTTAATTAAAGTACTGCCATATACGTGCCCATAGTGGTATTTACTCATGTACACAGTTTTGGTTTTATCAGCCTAGATTTTCAGATATCCTTGTCTCTGAGATTTCTGCTTCCACCTAAACACTGCTTTCTACCAAAGGAACACTGTAGTTTAAGCCCATTCTCTTTCCCAGAGCGTCAAATATCGAGGCTTTGTCACGGCCGTCGGCGTTCAATACTGATGCACAAGGCACTCCTTAGCGCCAATATGAAACGCACTGGGCGTTCCATTACATCCATACAATGCAAACCCATCCCCGGCAACAGTAAACGCTCAGATAAAGTGCACCGGGAGTGTGCTGACGTAGGTTTAAGAGCTAAAAGACACACTAGGCAAGTGGGAGGGGAGGTGGATGGGTCCAACAAACACAAAGCTTTCATCCAGGAGACCGCTGTTTGTGTCCCGCGCATCACGTTACAATCAGCTGTTCATTCGTGTCCTGTGTTCACAATGTTCGCATGTTGTCATTTTCACTGTGCAAACTTAGTAGTTTTAAGACCAACCATGTAGTTCTTTCCTAACTATAGTGGTTTTGTTGCAATTGCGATGGTGGTTTTGTTGGAATGAGAACGTGTTGGTAGTTTCTATGAAATATGTTGACGGCGTGTTCTGTGGATTATTATATTAAATAAAACCAAAACTATCTACGTCAGAGGTTTTCAAAGTGGGAGGCGGGCTTAGTGAATGGATATTAGTCATTACAGTCGTTATCATAAGATCACATAGAATAGTGCTGTATGCGTAATTTGATTCAGTACTTTGGGGTCATTTTACTGTTTTTCCCACATTCCCAGAGTTAGAACTAATAAATGCTTTAGGACAGACCTTTTTTTATGTATTTGGTGTAGTCTGAAGTTATGTCAAACAGAAATATTAGGCTATCTTGGCTCTATTGTTGAGTGTCTATGGCAGGTCTATTCAATTACTTTTTCAGAAGGGCCAGATTTGAAAAACAGTGAAGTGCCAAGGGGCCGGACATTTACATTTCCTATGTCTGATCTGCAAAGCTAGGAATATAAATGTGAAGACATTACACCTTTTTTGATCTTAGTAGGTTGTTGTTTTAATAAATACAATGTTGTATTTAACATACTTTAATCAGTTTTACTCTCCTTAATTCCCTCTGCTTGAACAGTTTAAACAGGTTAAAACTGTTTAACAAAATGAGCATTTCTGTGCTTAACAAGACATAACTAATGAATATGCTAATTAGTAAATAATAATAATAATTAATACAATTATGATCTTATAATAATCAAACAAGGTAAAAACCCATAAACTTAGAATGTCAGCAGGTTATTTAAAGAATAACACACAATGATATTGTGTCTAACAGTCCGTAACAGCATTAATAGTGCGAGTGGTAATGTTGATGAATGGGAATAAATTATTTTATTTATTTAATACTTTTATATTTTTAATGATCAAAGGGCCGGATTTGGCACACAGGCTGCTAATTCAATAGGCCTCGTCTATGGGATCAAATCACATAAACATGATCCCATAGGCATCCATGAATTGAATGAAACTAAGCAAGTAAACTAAGGAGGGGTGAGGGGGTGCCTTTTTCCAAGCTTTGTCTAAGGGGAGCCCTACAGTCTCAGACTTTGAAAACCCCTGATCTGCATGACTATACCACTAAGGTAAGATAGAAAATATGTCGTTTTATATCTTGGGGCGAACTGACTCCTTAATGTAAGATCGCAATAAACCTAAGACATGGAATTAATTATCAAATTAAACCTCCATGCATGATGATGCACAGATCAGCAAGGTATGCCAACACCACAGATCTAAACGCCTGTAGGCATTTTAGCTGCTTGGCAGCAGCAGACTCATTAGAAGACCTAAAGGTTTTCCATTGACAGTCATGGTTTTACCAGACACCATTACTGTAAAGGCGGCAGCACGTTCTTCCCCTCTACAACAGGCACATCACCTGTTGCCATTGGCATGAACCGTTTCCAGCATTCCCATGTTTTGTAATTGTCTGTGTAGTCACCACCTCCCCCTCGTCTCAGTCAGCCATTACAAGATATCTGGGAGGCAATAAACCTGCATTCTTCGAAGCAGGCAGCTTCCGCAACACCACAACACAAGAGGTGGACTGCCTGCTCTTGCATCGGGGGTTTGTGAGTCAGCAGTGAGTCACGGAGCGGGAACAGAGAGGTGTACCTGCAGAGCAACAATGTAAGCGGTCTTTAAAAGAAGGATAGTAATTTTCACTTTCCGCGCAGCGAGACGGTCGGCCCCCTCTGGCTCTTTGAATCACAGAGTGGCGTCACTGCTGGAGCAGGAAGATGCACTGGCAGCCAAACGAGTCCTGCCGCCAGACGGAGCCAAGGGCGCGGCGGGGCCGATGCGTACTACATGCACAAGCACAGGGCTCAAATGGAGGCAAATGAAATGGCTAAGACGGGCAACAGAAGCTTGCAAAGACAGATGACGGATGTGCACGAGCAAACAGAAACACGGGGGTGCATGTATGGAAAACTTTTAATTAAGGAAATGACGTAAAAGTAACAATGGAAAGTAATGTAAAGGGAGAGGAAACATGCCAAAAAGGGCTTATTATTCATAATATCAATGTCCCGGATATATGTAGATTATGTAAGACATTTAAAAACATTTAAAAAGTAAATTAAAAGAAAAATAAAGTTGTTAATTTGAAGGATATAAAGATTTATATCAGGCCAAGAAAGGTGGTTAAATTAAGTTTAACCTTCAGGACATAAGGCAGACACACACACACACAAATGTGTCGTCCATGCCCATGAGGTGTCTTTGTCTCCATGAGGAGTGCAGGCCAGACGGAAATGAGCCCTCTGTTATTTGGACTGAGTGTTGTCATTAATTCTGTCTGCATCAAACACAGCACATGTTATTTACACTAAAGACCACAATCTGGCTTTGAAGGACTCTGAGCATGTGTGTGTGTGTGTGTGTGTGTGTGTGTGTGTGTGTGTGTGTGTGTGGGAGGGGGGATCTTTCCTCTGTGTTAAGTCACCACAGTGACTTCGGAGTGCCAAACAGCTTTGTTCTTCTCAGCGTTTCTGCACCTTTTTCCATCTCTTCAATCTATTTTCTTTTTCTCCAAGCTGAGCGTCTTTGCTGAGTTTTTTCATACCCCGTGTTTCATCTTGTCACAACATCTCTGACTAACAAAACACAGGATTTTCTCCTTAGCAACGACATAATCTCCGTAGGGTTCCTAGGAATTTTGGTTTATTTAAGAACTTAATTTATTTGCTTGATTTTTGATTTAATGAGGTGTGTACTGCCCTACAAAGGAAAAAGACCTTAACTCACCAGAGTGTAGAACTGAGAAAAATGACTTTTAAGTGTTTTTGTTGTCCAGCCAAAGGAATTGTCGGCAGAATATTGGAAATGTGGCAATTCCTATTTCTTTAATGAAGTTATTTATCTAAAAAAAAAATCTGGAGCTCAAACTTGACCTTTGACCCTCATTCGGAAATTAAATTACTCTGCCTTTGCATTGCCTGCAAAATAATAAGGGGTCATGCCAGGGCAAAAGGCATTAACTTCCATTTGATCACTCACTTAGTTGCTGATCACAATATAAAATCAGTATATGATAATAATGATAACATCTACATAAAATATAGTGATCATGGCACAATTATGCTTAATATAGTATAAGCAGATATATAAAGTAAATGAGAATGAATTAATGTGTATTTGAAGGTCACAAAAACGGATTACCTACTCACAAATCATTAGCACCTATTTTATAACCCCATTGTTGTGCTGAATTGAAAGAAAACAAAACTATTTTTCTTCATATTTCTTAAATTTCAAGTTGCAACTGATTTCGAAAAGCCATGTAACAATGCCCAAGGTTAAATATCAGTATACTAGGGCGGTCAAAGTTAACACGATAATAACGCGTGAATTAACGCTTTAATTAACGCATTAATTAATGCAACCTTTACATTTTTAATTAACATCTTAAAAATCTGACGAGCCGCCGATCTTTCGGAAGTTATAGCTGGCACTGTTTCAAAGCTAGAGTGACGATATTGGTTTCATATGAAACTAGAAAAGGCTAAGGAATCCATTGTTACCAACCATACTAGCTTGTCGGGAAGAAGGCTAATTAACGCTCCAAACTTACGCAAAATTTTGGTGAGAAAAAACTGGCATGGCCGTTTTCAAAGGGGTCCCTTGACCTCTGACCTCAAGATATGTGAGTGAAAATGGGTTCTATGGGTACCCACGAGTCTCCCCTTTACAGACATGCCCACTGTATGATAATCACATTCAGTTTGGGGCAAGTCATAGTCAAGTCAGCATACTGACACACTGACAGCTGTTGTTGCCTGTCTGGCTTGAGTTTGCCATGTTATGATTTGAGCATATTTTTATGCAAAATGCAGTACCTGTGAGGGTTTCTGGACAATATTTGTCATTGTTTTGTGTTGGTAATTTATTTCCAATAATAAATATATACATGTTGGTATATAAAGCAAGCATATTTTCCGACTCCCATGATCATAGGAATATTAAATACTAGACAAATTTCCCTTTAAGGAACATTTTGAACAGATAAAAAATGTGTGCAAAAATATGTAATATATAATACAAAGCAAGCATATTTGCCCACTCCCATGTTAATAAGAGTATTAAATACTTGACAAATCTCCCTTTAAGGTACATTTTGAACAGATAAGAAATGTGCAATTAATTTGCGATTAATCACGATTAACTATGGACAATCATGCAATTAATCACAATTAAATATTTTAATCAAACGACAGCCCTACAGTAAACGTTTTCAGATAAAATGTTATACGGGGATAAAAGTTGTTGTTGATGATGTTATGAATAAGTTTTCTAATAGTGAATAAATGTGACACTGCACAAATAAATTCAGTTAGAAAGTCAAACCAGCGCGGCAAACTTCACTTTGATGCGCAGCAAGACAAAGACCTTAACTCAATTTGAGCAATAGAGTGCAGTGAAACAAAGACAAAGAACCGTAACTGATGTTAAGGAATTCTAACTTGGCTTCTCTGAGTGCTTTGGAAGTTACGGCAAATACAACCCACTGTTTTCTCCTAAAAACAACACAGCTGACACAGGATATTTGTCCGGGATATTTGTGCCATGTTCTTGGTCATCATCAGTAATATTAAGATTGTGCACAAAGTTAAATGTTGAGATCTTGGTATGTGCAAATTCTAAACTTCTGTGGACACTTTTGAGCGGTGAAAGTAGTTGTGCCACAGCAAACTGCCACAACAAGTATTTTCAAGATCATAAAGAAAAGATTTAGTTTCCACTTTTTCTTTCCAGGCCTCTTTTGGTTGTAAATAATTTCGCAGTTTGTAAGATGGAAACCACACCATCTCCAAAACAATCCAGACTTTTCAGGAATGATGCCTTTTTTTTTTTCTCCCAATATGTTTGGAAATCACACAGTGAGGTTGTAACAGGCTTTGATGCTCCAATTGTCATGAAACCATCGGCTCATAAATGGCCGTGGAAACTTTCAATTCAGCCATGAAAGACACCCAAAACAGGAACAGTCTGGGTTTTTTTCTACCCGCCAGCCTTTACACGCTTTTACAGCTGCGACAAGTGCATGTCTGAGAGGGCGGGAAGTGTTGGTGAGACTGCATGTTTCAGTCCACCACTTTAAAAGAGTCGCGTTTTATAACCAAACACAAGAATGTTTTTGTCTAAGTGTAAAATGGTTTATTTACGCGCTGAAGATGTGAAAGTAAAAACAAAAGCATTTATGAGCTTTTTTGGATTTCATGCAAGGCAGTCAGCGTTGATTGACAGCTGTACTCCCGCCCTCATTGTTGCGCAAAATGTAAATGCAGCCACATGTGGAGCCCAGCAGGTCTCATTAAAAACTTGACACGCTCAATAATAAATCATCCCAGTGGGAAATCACCAGCAGTCACAGCAGATATGTGACAGAAAAATATGATTCACTCTCGCAACTAACCATTACATCGCAATCCTGTTCTGTTCTGCTCATCTACAAATCTCTCTCTCTGTTTCAGAAGATGACACTCCTCTCTGAAGCTATTTTCTGCTCCGCTCCGTTTTCTTACATTATTTTTCCAAACTTGTCTTGACAGGCCTTTAAGTTTTAATTCCTTCACAGGACTCAGTCGCAGCGAGGAGGCCTTTCTGTTTGCTGTGATTTGAGATCAAGGCTAAACGCACACACATTCAGCCACTAGACTCAAAGCAGACTGTCAACATGTTTTTGTTGCAAAGATCCAGATGTTTTCCAAATCTTCATTTCCTTGACTGGATTGACACTCTTCAGTGTCCAGTGGGATTAAAAATGACTTTAAATTACATTTAATTACACTGTTGCTTCAGATTATTCCTTCACAATGACATGTGGTGTTGAAAATAACTTCTTCAGTTATTATGTGCAATTTCTGAACTGTTCCAAACCGTAGATGTTGTCAAATTAACTCTCCATACTTTTCCAGTCTTTCCTGATCTGCATAGAGACCACCCCCTGCCCCCCCCCCCCAACACTTGACTCAAAGCGTGGCACTTTTCCCCCGCTGTCTGGCTCGCAGTGTGCTAATGTTTTCCAGGCGAGAATCACTCGCTTATTCATCCCCTCTTCTTTCTTTTTTGTCCTCCGAAGGGAATTTTCACCTGAGTCAGGATAAAGCTGCGGAGGCTCGGCGGAAACACCCGACCTGAGGCCGCTTGTCTGCCTGCCTACGCCTTCTCATCCCGAAATGAACCCTGAGGCTCGCCCACTTGGTCATCTCGGTTCAGTGGCATTACACACAAACAGGGGAGAGTCACAGGTATCAAATGTACAAGAACCGATGAATAACCTCCAAAAAACAACAGGGCAATGCGAGGTCCCTCACGTCTCTGACAGACAGCGTTTTGTTTCTTGGCCTTTATTATTTAGAGACCTTTTTATTTGATCAGAAGTCACAAGAAAAAAAAAAACAGCTGTAAAACATTCACAAGCAAATATACTATGGCTTTCAATCTATTAAAATAGTTAATCGTAATTAATCGCAAATTAATCGCACATTTTTTATCTTTTCAAAATGTACATTAAAAGGGAGATTTGTCAAGTATTTATTACTCATATCAACATAGGAGTGGGCAAATATGCTTGCTTTATGCAAATGTATGTATATATTTATTATTTGAAATCAATTAACGACACAAAACAATGACAAATATTGTCCAGAAACCCTCACAGGTACTGCATTTAGCATAAAAAATATGCTCAAATCATAACATGGCAAACTCAAGCCAGACAGGCAACAACAGCTGTCAGTGTGTCAGTGTGCTGACTTGACTATGACTTGCCCCAAAACTGCATGTGATTATCATAAAGTGGGCTTGTCTGTAAAGGGGAGACTCATGGGTACCCATAGAACCCATTTTCATTCACACATCTTGAGGTCAGAGGTCAAGGGACCCCTTTGAAAATGGCTATGACAGTTTTTCCTCGCCAAAATTTAGCGCAAGTTTGGAGCGTTATTTTGCAACAAGCTAGTATGACATGGTTGGTAACAATGGATTCATTATGTTTTTTAGTTTCACATGGTACCAGTTTCTTCATTCTAGCTTTAAAACTGAGCCAGCTACAACCAAAAAATCACAAGTTGACTTAATGTGTTACAGAAATTAGTGGTGTTAAAACTAATTTGCATTAAAGCGTTATGACAGCCCTGATATATGCATAATGAATGTCTCTTAATTGTTTCACTTATACAGGTGACAACTGAAAGAATGACGCAGAAAAGCAAGTTTGATTAAACTGTCATATGTAAAGAACTATGGAAAAAAAACAACCTGACTCATGAAGTTTCGAGGCGGGTATTATGGCTAATATAAAGGTTGTTTTTCTCGATTATAAAGAGACTATTGTTATTTCTTCAAGTGATGAATATGTCAAGAGAAGGTCACACACTCCTCAGTTGCACAATGTGGAAAACTGACGTGTGACTGACAGAGTGATGAAATGCTTTTTACCGATATTAGGTATATGTGGGTGACAGGAAGGGGCACGATGTACCCATCATGGTTCCTGACATGAACGGGAATGATGACGTAAGTAATTTTCATTACTTTTTATCTTCTAGCTGCGTATTTTGATAGATTGTTGTCCGTAGAGAGTAATAACTTAGTAGACAAAATGAACCAGTGTATGGTTGGACCTGCACCAGACAACACAGAGGGATTTTCACATATGCAGCCATCTGGCTACATCTACTGGGCTGACGGGCAAACTTCAGCTTTACTCTCTCAAGAGACTCAAAATTTACCAAACTATAAATGAAGTTAGGAAAGGTCATTGTGGAAGGAGAAAGTGTTATTTTAAAGGTTCAGAGTGTAGAATAAGAATTGTTGTGTTTTCGTTACCTTAAGGCTGGCCCACACTAAAAGATTTTGAAAATGTGAGAGACTCCACACATAACGACAGGTTATGTTAAATTTAAAGCTTCAGTAGGCAGTATATTTTTGGCATCATTGGGCAAAAATTCCATAATAACCTTTCAGCATATTGTAATTCAAGTATTCTTAGAGATAACTAGACTTCTGCACCTCCTCATGGCTCTGTTTTCAGGCTTAAAAAATCTAGGGTTAGGGTCATTTTACAGCTAAACAGTACACTACAAGATGTTTCTGAAAACATTTGAGGCAAGAAATAGGCATTACAGTAACCGAATATTGATTCATATTTGATCAGCGCTGCGTAGTTTGACCGTTTCATCGGAGTTTGCGAGTGATTGACAGCTGCTCAGAGACAGCAAGGCTCTAGCTCGGCTCTGATTTGGTTGTTTTCCTCTGGTCTATGAAATCTTGCACTACTGTCAGCATATAGTGACCGTTTTATAAAAATAACTTTTTTTAAATCATATTTGCTCCAATTCTACCCACTGCAGCTTTAACAGTTTTGTTCCTGTAGTGTGTGGAGAGCACCAATTTTGGCCAAAACAGCACAGCACACACTAACAGATTCCATTCCATGATCCATCCATGAACAACTAGAGTGCTGACAAAAACAAAGTTCGTCTTTGCACTACTTTCTACTGAAAATTCACAAAGGATGGATGGATGAGGTCATGGAGACACGTTAAATACACACTTGCGTTGTTGCCACAAATCAACAAGTTAGTCCTCCATTTCTGAGGTCCATCTTACTACTACTTTATGCTTTGCGTTTTGCATCAGCCCATGCATTAGCTGCAGCCGCCATGCCGGCGGTGGTTCTCCTTCCGCTTCAGTCAGCTTGGTTCCCAATTGGCCATCGTCCTTCCCCACGTGACTGCATGTTGGGCTGTCCTCGGGGTTCCCCACACACAACAGGATATCCGATCGTAAATAATGAACACGGCCAGGATGGACTTCCGAGCTGATCGGGTGATGTAAAAAACACTCTTAACATACCTCACACCACAGTAATATCTGGAAGGATAATCTTTAGAACCTCCAAAAAAATCGGGGCTTTGCTGACGATTGTCAGGAGGGGGGAATCGGGCTCAAAATTTGCTTGATTCTCGTGTAGTGTGTACCCGGCATAAGGATGAGCCTGTCATGTCCATATAGGGAGCGGGTCCTCTTCCACATAAGCCATCATGTTGCTCCGCCATGTTTCTACAGTAGCCCAGAATGGACAAACCAAACACTGACTCTACAGAGGGCCTTTCTCGCGAGTTTCACAGCGAAGTAGGTTCTCATAGGCGCTTGGAAAGGGAGGGTGAGGGGAGGGGTATTCAGTGGGTAGCAATCTGCAACCTCGCCACTAGATGTCACTAAATCCTACATACTGCTCCTTTAAAGGGTTGTTGGTGTGTGTGTGTGTTACCTGGTATATCCTGAAGGGGATGTATCTGAAGCCTCCCTCATCGGTGGGATATTCCATCAGCTTCCTGTTCATGGCCCAGAACTGGTCAAACTTATCTGTGACAACACAAACACACACAAGTCAACAATTGTCAAATGTCCTGATGATAAGACATGTTGATTTGATAGTATCTGTATAATCCTTCTCCAGGAAGTGAGGGATATAAAAATAGAACTTCTGAGCCTCTGTATTTTTGCTTAGATTTTATCTTGAGTGTTGATGGAGCAGCTGCATATCCTGGCACTGATCGATCCAAACTCCATTCAGACAACAAGCAATTTAAAAGTTGTTTGCTTGTCGTCTTGTGGACAGACCTGACAAAGTATGAATTCAGACTTTTTACAAATCAGCATTTTTATGTTGTTATTTTGGCATTCTTTTGATCCCTTTATTGCAATTATATCACAGCACAGTCTGTTTATTTTGGGTTCATACTGCAGTAGCGACATCTGGCTTGCTAGATACAGTCAGTGCAATGGCACTGTATGTGAATACAGCTCGCCGCCTCGTGATGTTATGAACCCAGACAAGACGGCGTCTGGTTTTCTGACATATCTGGGACTTCCACAACATGTACAAAGCAGCAACAGTGGTTATTTCTTTCATGGTTGATGGCAGAAATGGCGGAAAGAAAAGTTGTTGGTATCTATGAAGACAAGAGCGCGTCTAGCGTGAATCAACACAAATGATACCGGCGGTCCAACTCCCACGAGTAAAGCGATGCAAAAATTTGCTTCGCTCTTGGTGTGAATGCAGCATAACACATGAGTTTGGTTGAAAGATGACCTCTCATCTTCAAAAATGATTCCACCCAGCATGTGCTAGTTTCAATCCCTCCGTCTCCCCTTCGTCTCTCGCTTTCACATGAACCTTCGCAAAACGTTCTGTTTTCTCTCTCCTGGATGAAAGTACAAGCCATCCCCGTTTCTCTCTCTGTTTCTGATCTCTTTTGGACGTGAAAGTTTTGGTTCAGAAAAGGTTTCATCTCTCACTTTCATGAGTAAGGCCAACTCCTTCTGTTTGGATTAGTTCATTAGTATAAGTCTGTTTCTGTGTTTAATGCAGTTATAAACAGTTTGACAGGATCAACGACACACTGAACTTTTCAGTTCATAGCATCATCTATTAGTCTCCTAAATTAATGTTTTTTTTATTATTATTATTTCTTGTATTAAGATGCGTCAGTGACCCCTAAATTAGTTTCATGGGAAAGTGGAAGAGAGATACGCAGCTGAAGTTTTTCACGGGTTTGTCAGCAAACCGGTTCAAAACATTCTCGGTGCCTTGTGCACAGTTTTGACAGTTACAAACAATTATACAAACAAATTACCTCCGGTTTTCTCACACCAGCATTTGCATTGCAATTAGTTTACTTTCCTGTGTTTATTTTGAAATAGGAACTGTTTCACAAACAGCAGCTAAGTATCAAAAGTATCAAAAGTGAAAACTATGTTTATGTAAAAGAATTAATAGTACAAATACTGTTTTCTGTCTTTATTTGAGAGCCAATGGTGTTCATTATTTGAGGATTGAGAGTTTAATATTTGCTTAAGCAGTAAAATGATGAATACTTCTGACATTATGAAGCATTACCCAGCAGCAGAGTATGAAAAGCCTCCCCTACAGCAGCAAATACATTATTTTCAGTGTTTTACCACACAGACGGATACAGCATAATGACAACAATATATTTAAATATATGCTAAAGCCAACTTGAGGCATTCATGCATGTGGGAGTGTTGTTGACATTATAATAAAAAGCTTGTTACATCTGTTGCATGGCTTGTTCATTCAACAATAGAAAGTACTTTTTTTAAAACAAGCGGTTCATAAGTTTGTAGAAAGTCGATTAATTGATTTGTCGATCGACAACCTATCTCCCTTCCAAAGATCTTGAGAGAGTTAGTGATGCTTTTATTACCTCTCAGTTAGACTACTGTAATTCTTTGCATGTGGGTGTAGAACAGTTCAAAATGCAGCTGCTCCCCTTCTAACAGAGAAAAGAAAGCGAGATCAAATGACGCCAGTATTGGCCTCCCTCCACTGGCTTCCTGTCTGTTTCAGGATTCATTTTAAGATTGTATTGCTTTTTTGTAAGGTTTTAAATGAGCTGGTGCCACCTTATCTTGCAGAACTCTTGCATCTTCATACTCCAGTTAGAGCACTGAGGTCGACCAACCAGATGCTCTTGGATGTTCTGAGATCCAGGCACAAAAATAGAGGCGACCGAGTATTTGCGGTGGCCGTCCCCAGTCTCAGGAGCAGCTTACCTATTCCTATAAGAGCATCTCAGACCCTTGAAACGGTTAAGTCGCTGATAAGGACCCACCTCTTCCCATTGGCATTCAATTTGAGTTGAGCTTAAACATCATCTTCTATTGTGCCACAATTATTTTAATATTATGTTTATTGTTTTCTTGTATTTTTATTTTGTTATTTAATTTTTTATCTGGTATTTTGAACCTGTTCCGCACTTTGGTCAACTGTGGTTGTTTTAAATATGCTATATACATAAATTGGACTCCGACAGAAAATGAATCTGCAAAACATTTGATTATGCTGTTAATAAAGCAGAAATATCAAATATTTGCAGGTTCCAGCTTCTCAAATGTATGGATTTGCTATTTTCTTTCCCATTTTCCATCATTTTAAAATTAATATGTTTGAGTTTTGCTTCTTCACCCTGGGATTTCAGGACTGATGGGCATTTTTCACAATTTCATCATTTCACAGACTAAATGTATGATTGATTAATCACAAAAGTAACCAACAGATCAGTCAATAATTAAAATAACCACTATAGTTGCAACCCTATTAATAACTTAATTCAACAGAATGAAGAGTTAATGTGTGCTAATATTACTAATTCAAAAGGAGGAGAGGCATATATTTATAGATTAAAACAAGGTGACATATTTCTATATAACTGACTGACCCAGAGGGCAGCAACATCAACCAAAGTGTTTATTGTTGCTGTGTTTGATCAACTTGACCTGCAGTGATTCCAAGAATCTCACACCACGCTTTGAGTTTTGCTTTAAAGACGAGCTCCTACTCCCACATCACAAGTTTTCAGCGCTTCAGCCCCACCGCCCCGGATTCACCTACACAATCTACTGCTATAGAGTGCTCCAGGGATGACGTATTTTTGTAGGCCAAACAGGAAGTCAGCATCGCCCCGGTTCCCTCGACAAAAAGCCAATGGGATTTTTCCATTGGGTTTTGGATTATTGCAGAAAATAAGCTCTGTGGCAAACAAAGTTTATGATACTTACACATTTCGTTCAGCAAGATAATCTCCAAAATAAACACCACTGCAATGGCCAGAAGTAAAAAGATAACGTCAGGCTATAAACAAACTACACCACGGTCACATGAGCGTGAGTATACACAACAAGACTGTAAAGGAGGACGAGTCGGCGTGATGACGTTGAGTAGTCTCATTAAGCCACTTGTTAGCAACCGCCTTTTTTAAGACACATTAAGGTTTCAAAATTCACGAGAGGGGTATTTATTGATATATTTTATGTCGTACAACAAAACGTTAAGCACAGGCCTTATTTCAGGCATCTAACTAAAAACCCATTCAAAACACCTAAATGCTAACTCATTTCCAGGTTTTAGGACTCATTCCTGCAGCATTCTATCACAACTAACGATCAATAAGAAATCAATCTGTCTGGACAGGTGGGTGGACACGGAAAAGGGAAGCTGGTGGGTGTTCTGGAAGTTCTGGAAGGCTTCAAAGACTATCAGATTTAAGGGAGATTTTGTGTGTGTGTGTGTGTGTGTGTGTGTGTGTGTGTGTGTGTGTGTGCGCGCGCGCGAGCAGGAACAAGGAAGGAAGGCAGGAAGGATGTATTCTTTGTGTCTGTAAAAAGCACCACACCGACAAATGAGTGAATCTTTTGCAAACAATTATAAAAATATATGTGTGTGCTGGACCATAAAATATGAATAACTACATACAGTATGTGTGCAAGCATGAGTGAATCTGCGTATACTCTAGGTGTGTGAGCTGCAGGGAGACAACATGTGTGCATCGAAGTGTTAATGAGTGAATGTGTGTCGCTTCCCCAACAGCTGCTTGTGGTCTTTCTTCTTTGAAGTGTGTGTGTGTGTGTGTGTCTGCCCTCCTCACCTTTTAGCATGCTCATTCACAGCTGCTTATATAGAAATACGCGTGTGTATGTGTGTGTGTGCGTGTGCCTCACCATTCTGCAGGCCCATCCACAGCTGTTTGTGGTCTTTCTTCTGCATGTCGTTGACGACTTGGCTCTTGTGCTTGAGTGCGTCGGCCTCCTTGATGCCGGACATGAAGTGGGCCTCGATAATAGAGTTGGACGGGCAGTGGAGCAGGTCACTATCTGGAAAATTCTGACACATGCACAAGAAAAAACATTTTATTTCAAGCTTCTTTTTGGCCACTGAGGGGCAGAAGAGCCTCACAACAAGCTAGCGAACAAGTTATCAAACGATTGTCTATTTATTGACACATCTACTGTAGCAGCTGTCATTTAAGTGTGTCCACCTGATAATGTAAGTCCAATATTCCTTCTCTTTTCAGCTCTGTTTTGGTCTGCCCCAACTCCTGACAGGAATATCCCTCTCTTTTTAGCTGCTAGATGTTGAAATATTCTTCATCAGCTAGATGCTAACTCTGTTTGTCTGCTAACCTGAGCGCTGAGACTGAAACAAAACAGGAAATGTGCAGCGAAATCAAAACTATGAGTGGATGAAAGAGGCTAAAAGGCTCTGTAGAGCCAGCCCGTTCTCATTCCCAGGGGGGTCAAATACCGACGCTTTGTCACGGCCATCGGCGTTCGATACCGCTGCACAAGGCACCTTTTAGTGCCGGTAGGAGATGCACCGGGCTTTCTATTAACTACAATGTAAACCCATCCACAAGTGCTGTGGTGATGTAGTTTAAAGAGTGAAAGAGACACACAGTGAGGGCGGACGGAGAGGTGGATTGGTCCAATAAACACAAGGCTTTCATCCAGGACCACTGTTAATGTCCCGTGCGTTACGTTTCACTTTCACGTAACAATCAGCTGTTCGTTCAAGTCCCGTGTTCACAACGTCAAGTTACATTTGAACTGTAAAAACGTAGTAATTTCAAGTCCAACCTAGTTGTTTTTTCCTAAGCCTAACTAAGTGGTTTTGTTGCCAGATCCTAAACAAGTGTTTTTTTGTTTTATTCACAACATTAAGCATGTGTTTACTGCGACCAGAAAGCGACACTGAGGGGTCTGACAAAGCGTCAGTATGTGACGAGGTGGGATGAGAACGTGTTGGTAGAGCTGCAGAGTTGGTGATAATTCTCTGTGGGATTCTTCCCATTTCACATTACACGTGTCATCGTTTATATACAAATATTCACAAGTGGAGCTAAACAAAAAAAATATTTTTCTACATTTAGAATACACTTGGACAAACAATTTACAGATAAAATATACGGAGGGATACAGTATTGTAGATGAACACACAGTCGGGTTGAATCTTACCTTAAAGTGCACAGTGATGCTCCAGGGTAAGACAGTGTTGGACGCATGGAGGTCAAACAGAACTCCAATTGGATAGTGCCTGGAACCAGGAAACGCAAATAGGAAATAATGTTACTTAAGAGTGTGTGACTCCCATTAGTCACTTTTAAAGTGACCAACTGTATCGGCTGTTTAATCAGCCATCTAGAGACTGACAACAGCACATGGCCTCCAAAGGAAATGTTTCACTCCTGAACACTGTGCATCCGTTCTAGAAAAATGTTACTACAAATTTTTTACAAACGTTTTGTAGCAAAGGTCTTAAATTATTGCTTAATTTAACTGTAACTTATTATAAGCTTTAAAGTGCCAGCAAACAGAAATGGTGTTTTCTTCTGATGTTCTTGAGTCCAGCTTTCTCTGGATGCAGCGTATAAACTTCAGGAGACAGTTTACATTTCACTCCTAACATTTCTATTTGTCACTTCCTGTGTTTCAGCCAACAGGGATTCAATTATTTTCTTTATCGCAGCCTCAAATCAGATGAGTGTCTTTGAGGTATTTTCATGGTCAATCACACTCACTGACCATGTTAGTCGTTTGGGTCTAGTTCCCCTGAAGGCAACAAGCTAATTTGTACAAAACTGTGATTCAAAAACTGTCAAAACTAATGACAAACTCCCAGTACAGGTTACCAGACCCTGAAGGAATGTCTTAAAATTGTTATGTTTGTCAAAAAATCCAAAAGTATTATATTTACAATGAATTTACAATAAGAAAAGAAAACAGCAGAACTTCACATTTGAGAGGCTGAACCCAGTAAACAGTTTGATATTTTTTCATGATAACAAATAATGAAATGAATATTTCAACACTGAAATATGTTAATTATTTTCTAAATGTATTTTACTTGAATTACTGGAACTTCGATGCTACTGTAAACCACGTTCTGTGTAGCAATACTGACATCTTGTGGCTGAACTTTGTGCCTGCAGTCTGTTAACTGGCTGTGTTGCTGATCTCAGCAGACAGGCAGATTAAAAACTAACTACAGCCAGGTTTCCAACTTTTAGTCTCGGGACTTTTAGTCCCTGGAACTAATTTTCCAGGAACTAAAAGGTTGCTTCAGCCCACTGTTGTCTGATTTTCCACCATGGTCTAAAGACCTGCAAAGATTAGCCAAATTAGTCCGCTGATATATGAAAAAGCAACATGACACAGAACGAAGGCTGCTGGTGGTCGCAGTGGTAAACACACTCTTTAGCCTGCATTTCAGTGTGTCCGCCTGTTTCATCTAAAAAACAAGTTGAAAAAAAATAAACCTTAGAAAAAAATTAAAATTAGGTTTTGTCTCAATGCGACAATATTTACTGCTGCATACTGATGCGCGTTGGATGTAATGAATGAAATGCAGCGCAACTAAGAGCATCTGTCTCCACAGTAAATCAACTAGGTCAACTAGGTGCCCATGGTTAACACCAACACCGACCCAGTTTCCTGCTGATGGTGCTAGATGTAATGTGGTGCAGATTTTGGGTCAGCCCAAAAGCATTTTATTGGAGGACATTTCTCAAGAGCAATCAGGAAAAATAAAAATGAAAATTCATGATGAGAAAAGAGCGAGATTCTGATATGAAAATACAATAAATGGCTCTTCTGGAGAGTCATTCGGTTTTTATATATAGCACTTTTAAAGACCTGATTGCTTTTATACTGCTTTACTCTGTTAATATCCTGTCATCCACTTTTTATTGTGCTGCACCATCGCACTTTGTTCACTGTGTTATGTTCTACGTTTGTGACTGTTTTTGTATGTCTGTGTTTTGCACCTTGGTCCGTGAGCAACGACATTTCGTTTTAACCGTGTACTTTGTATGTGGAAAAATGACAATAAAGTTGAACTTGTAACTCGTAACTTCTAACAATTGTTTGACATATAGACAGCAAAACAATATGACTAGGGAGGCAAGGTAACACATTTGGAAATCCACCAGCGTACCAACCTCACAATGCACATATAGTCAGCCTTGTTTCCACTGAGAGAATCAATTCAAACAATGATCATTCTCTCACCATTTCAGTGGCGTCCCTTCATACTCGAACCACATCTCCTCCACGTCGTCGGTCCTCATGACTTTGTGGAAGTGTTTCTTCACCTTGTCTGTCACCAGAGTCAGGTAGCTCACCCTGGGTAACAGCAGCTGAGAGAGCCAGCAGGAGAGAGGAAGAGACACGTTATTAATTATTACATAAAAAGAGACTATTATCATTGATAGGCAAAGTGTTTACGTCACTGTAGTAGAGAGAAGGGGTGGAAGAAAATATTGAAAATATTGAGTATCGCAATATTAAGTTTTGTGATACTGTATTGATTCTCAAAAACACTGTATTGATTTTTAATAAATAGTTTACATGCAAAGATTAACTCAGTCAATACTCATTTGCAAAGAGATGCATCCTGCCCTCTCAAAGTAGTGCTACGGTGTATAATGTTACAGGGATTGTGATACGTGCAAATGCAGTTCTGACTGCATATAAAGTAAAAAATTGTTTTACTCAGATTTTATGCATATGGTGGTGTGGTCTTTATAAAATGACAGTTTTCCTAAAATTAGATTTAAAAAATTGCAATATTTCGCATTGCTTACAGTATTGCAATAAATCGCAATATACTGAATCGCAACCCCTGTATCATGATACGTATCGTATAGCCAGATTCTTGCCAATACGTAGAGAGCTGCAAGCAGAGGGTTTGCGGTGGAAGTGGCTGTGTTAGATGTATTTATTGAAATTAGAATAATGCTGAGGCTTTATTCAACGTCCTCTGTGTTGTCTTCAGTTTGTTTCAGTCTAGACATGGGATCCAGTTGCTTCTGACAAGTACTTTACATTTTCAGGTGCACATCAGCTACAGCGTGACCAGAGAGGGTGGAGCTAAGTACAAACGAACGCTCCAAGTAAGTAAAGTAAAGCAGCAAGTCTTGAGTAAAAAGTCCCTCACTCTTTCGGCCACTAATCAATACGAGCAGCTACCAGACTGACGAAGAGTGTACATAGAAAGCAATAATGTGATAAATGAACGAAAATTGATGGTAACATTGCTATTATATTTTGTCAGTCGGAGTAAGTTTTCCACTGTAAACACCCTGCTGATGAAAAATAAAGGATACAGTGTTTTGTGATTTCCTAAACATGAAGTTATCTGGTGTGTCTCTATGTGGCAGGTGACACAGACTGGGAAAGGGGCTACCTGCAGGAGGAACTTTGATTGTGGCATTGATTCAGGCCGGTGGAGTGAGGCAGGTGCACATCTCATTCCATGTGGCAGGCAGGGAAACGAGAGAGCAGGAACAACTGGTAGCCCTAAGATGGGTGTCTTTGTGTATTGTTTTATGCTGTCGGGTTTGAATGTGTGTGACATTTCTTGTGTTCATGTATTTCAGACCTGTTTCCCTGCTGCGTTGAAGGCGGCTGGTAGTCGGTAGGAAAGTAGATCGACGTACCAGGTATTTTAAAGTTTAGTTATGTAGTGTTTTAATATTTAGTTGCCATGTATTTTAATGTTTGATAATAAAGTGTTTTAAGATTGTTAATATTTGTTTCTCTGCAGAGCATCGGTCGGCCATTAGCTGCTCTTGCCGTGGGACTGTTTTTGGTTTGCGTTTGTTTTGCTTTAGGGTTTATTTGCTGTCTAGTCCGCCCTGGCAAGTATGCGTATTGCCCTTGGGGGCGGACTAGTTTCTTTTCTTTATTTTTGTTGTTTGTTTTGTTTGTTTTTGTTCGTCAATCTGCTTGCTTCCCCACTGTGTATAACCTCACTCAGGTCGAATCCCAGTCAGACAGCCAGGGCAGGCTTAAGGTGTGGTGTGGTTTCAAACTGTTTGCAGTGAAATCAATCACGTGTGACTTATAAATGTGTGAATTCACTAAGAGTGTAAACGCCTTGATTTGCAGTGTATATCAGTGTGTAATTCAGCCCTGCCCTGTTAGTATAGCTGGGGTTTAAACAGTGAGTAGGTTACAGTGGGGGATATGAATTGTAAAGTTAAATTTCTGTAATTAAAACTTCTACTCTTTTAAGTTACTCCCTGATTGTCATTTCTTAGCCAGCACTTGTGGTGGGTGTTACATCTATATTCATTATGACATGCTGATGTCAAATACAAAGCTAGTAGGCTCAGATGGGGCTTTCTAGGAAGCATGGAGGTGAATCTCTTAGCATTAGTGGCAACAGGCAAAAGCAAAAAGTTAGGTCTGGCCTTAAGATTTTGTGGCCATGTGAAGTCAGAGAGTTAACTGCACTTACATAGTAGGGCTCGGCCTCTCTCTCAGTCACCTCATCCTGGTTCAGAGTGAAGCTGGTGGGGATCCGGCCGAACCAAACGTCTCTCAACACGTCCTTGTCATCTGCCATGCTGCTGCTGCTGCTGCTGCTCCCAGTGGCACATATAGAATAAACTCCCCCAAACACAGACCACGAAGTCCAATGGCTTCAATGACAGCTTTCCTGCTGTAAACAACAAAGCAGCAGAGCAGACAGGCTAATGAAACTTTTAGCAAACACAAACCCCCAAAAACAACAATGAATTGAGCAGTTGCTACACAAGCTAGTAAGGCATGGCAAGGCAGCTTTATTTTTATAGCACATTTCAGCAACAGGGCAATTCAAAGTGCTTTACATAAACATTCAAGAACATTGCGACAAAGTGCAAAAGAACATTAAGACATAATTAAAACAGATAAAAAAACATAAAAACATTAAAAAGATTAGAAAATAAAAACAAGCTAAAAATAAAAGCTAGGATAGAAGCTAAAATAGAATATAACACACAAGAGTAAAAGCTCTAGTGCAGTATAAGATTAAGGCAAGATTAAAAAGAATAAGATTAAATAAAGTAAAATAAATATATATATAGGTAGATAGATAGAGGTAAAAGAATGATGGCTAAAAGGATGGTGTTTAATAGGGTGATGGATAAAACGCATAAATAATCATTTACATTTAAATGTCTCACTGTCTCACTAAGACCAAGAAAGAGGATCATATCAGTCCAGTTCTGAGGTCTCTACACTGGCTCCCTGTCTCTCAGAGAATTGATTTCAAAATACTTCTGCTGGTTTACAAAGCACTAAATGGTTTAGGGCCAAAATACATTTCTGATCTTCTGCTATGTTCTGAACCATCCAGACCTCTCAGGTCATCTGGATCAGGTCTGCTTAGTGGCCCCCAGAGTCAGAACTAAACATGCAGAAGCAGCGTTCAGTTTTTTTTTTTTTTTTTTTTAAAGTTATTTTTTGGGG
>CAKALU010059113.1:4917-72067 GCA_916700995.1 Hozukius guyotensis | reverse complement strand
TCGTAATATTATGACTTTATTCTCATAATATTACAACTTTTTTTCTCATAAACTTGTGACTTTATTCTCGTAATATTACAACTTTTTTTCTCATAAACCTGTGACTTTATTCTCGTAATATTATGACTTTATTCTCATAATATTACAACTTTTTTCTCTTAAACTTATGACTTTATTCTCGTAATATTATGACTTTATTCTCATAATATTACAACTTTTTTTCTCATAAACTTGTGACTTTATTCTCGTAATATTACAACTTTTTTTCTCATAAACTTGTGACTTTATTCTCATAATATTACAACTTTTTTCTCATGA
Source organism: Hozukius guyotensis (assembly GCA_916700995.1). Lineage (NCBI taxonomy): Eukaryota > Metazoa > Chordata > Actinopteri > Perciformes > Sebastidae > Hozukius > Hozukius guyotensis. Next base: position 71,749 of record CAKALU010059113.1, on the reverse strand, counting down.
ACTTTTGACTTTTTTCTCGTTATGATATGACTTTATTCTTGAAGTCTCAGATTTATTTATTTTTTTTCCTCAATGTGGCCCTAATACTCTGTCGTACCATAGACCTACAACAATGATAAATCAAATGAAAATGTAAACAAAAAAACAGTTATTCATTTCCATTTTTATAAATCCACAGGGAGCCACTGGAGAGGAGCTAAAGAGCCGCATGTTGCTGTAACCCCTGACCCAGATCATCATGCAGAGTCCAGAGTCTCCATCCTGGACCTGCGGACCACCTTGGACCCCCTCCTCCTCCTCACAGTCGCCCTCAAGGTGACGCCCTCGTTCACTTTAAACCTCGCGATGCCTCCCGTCTCGTCCAGCTTCTTGGCGCTGCAGCAGGGCGTCGGCACCTTCACGGTGTTGCCGAACTTGGAGTAGTCCACCGCGTACATGCCGTCCTCCTCGGACATCGTGGGCACGAAGCGCTGACCCCACAGGATCTCCTCCGACACGTAGGAGGTCCTGGCCTGCATGGTGATGCCCGTGGTCTCCACGACCCCCTCCAGCACTGCGATCACCTCGATCTCATCGTGCTGTAGATCAAACGCAGACAGCTCATACAGAGGACTGTCCTTATCCATCACATGGCAGATGATGAGAGGAGACACTAAGAAGACTCCATTAGTCCCCACTGGATTATCCATGTGTATATCGATCTGATCCAGAGGCACCACCTCGCCCTCCTCCGTGGTGGACCTCCTCACCACCTGCAGCCGCACGGTGGCGCTGATGATCATGCTCTTCCTCAGATCCCCGATGTGCATCATGAAGCACAGCTTGTTGTTGCGCACGGAGATCACCGCGTGCTTGCTGAAGATGAGCGTCTCCGCGCGCCGATTGGCCTGCGCCGTCTTCATGAAGATGATTCCGAGCATGATGGCATTAATGACCAAGCCCACGATGTTCTGCACGATCAGGATGATGATGGCAGAGACGCACTCCTCCGTGATCATGCGACCTCCAAAACCGATGGTCACCTGGACCTCTATGGAGAAGAGGAAGGCCGAGGAGAAGGAGTGGATGTCGGTTACGCACGGGATGAAGTCGTCGTCTCCTCTCTGGTCCAAGTCTCCGTGCGCAAACGCAACCAGCCACCAGATCATGCCGAAGAGGAGCCAGCTGCATAAGAAGGACATGGTGAAGATGATGAGCGTGTGGAGCCATTTTAAATCCACCAGAGTGGTGAAGACGTCCTGCAGGAATCGACCCTGTTCTCGGATGTTGGTGTGCGCAACGTTGCAGGTGCCGTTTTTGGAGACGAAGCGAGCTTTCCTCGGTTTGGCCTTGAACAGCTTTGGCTGCAGGACACCTTCAGCCAGACGTGTGAGCAGGTAATCCTCAGGAATGAGTCCTTTCCTGGACAACATAGCGCTCCCATACTATGGATCCTTTGAAGGTATACTGAGTCGTCTCTGTGCCTCTGCTGAAAGATGATTTTCCTCTTTCTTGGTGTCTTTTTCCTCACCGATCGGTCAGCTCTCCTCTCCTCAGCAGCTGTAGAATAGGAGAGTCTTGTTGTGTGTTTTCTGGAGGTATGTGCGCTCCTCACGTTGCCTCCAGATCAGGCGCTCAACACAACCACCAAGTCCCAGGAGAGGAAATTCTTCTTCCAGCTCTGCAGCTGCTGCAGTCAATCAAACAAACCACCCACCGACCGACCGACCCACCAGGCATTAGATGCACCACACAAACCAGTCCCATGAATAGTGAATCGTTCACACACTGGAGGTGCGCACTCGAAATTCAGTGAGATGTAAAAATGTTGATGCAGGAGCATAATGCACCTCTGAGCTGAGTTTTTTTTTTATCACCTTTGGATGCAGTGGCACCGCCCACCCTGAGCCAGACAGCCACACACACAAAAAAAACATTACTACTACTACTACTAATAATAATAATAATAAATTATACAAATTGTCAATATTTGTGTGTTTAAAATATGGAATGCACCCAGTAATATGTGTTAAAATATGATAGAAAATCATCTGTGCAAAATATATTATAGTTACAGTAATATAACAATATATTACAGTTACAGTAATATAACAATATATTATAGTTACAGGTCAATGAAAGCCTGCACCTCCAGACTCGCGAACAGTTTCTTTCCCTGGGCCTTACAGACACTGAACAAACAATAAATCTGAATGTGAATACCTCTATCTGTGCAATATATCCTTGATGCAATATACACCTCAAGTGCAACTTTGTTTACATTTTATTTATTACATCTACTCTACCTGTTTTACAAGTGCAATTACCTCTGTTTACATTAATTTTTATATTTTATACTTCTAGTGTAACACTTCTAATTATATTTATTTATTACATCTACTTTACCTGTTTTATTTGCTTTATAACTGTGTGTGTTTTACCTGTTATATGTTTTATCTGCCTCGTTTAGTCTTGTCAAGTATTTGTTTTAAAGCACTGACCAGAAGTGGCAACTGTGAATCTCTTGTACAGTATTTGAGTAAATGTACTTAGTTACTTTCCACCACTGAGTACATGTTATACTGTTGTGTTTTTCTAAGCATTCTTTACTGCTCCTGTTGGAATAAAATAATTGTTTATTATTTTAATAATTAATATCTATAATAATTATTTAACTGAAAAGTAGTAATGTGTTTTTGTTACCTTCACTTTTTTGCATTAAATCATACCGGGATGTTTGCTGAAATTGATTGGATGTGGCACCACAGCCCTATAGAAACATTTCCACCAGCCGCCACTGTTTGGATGAGAAGGCCGGCTTTAGTGGTGCAGTTGGCTCTGCTGTGCTGACTCCAGCACTTCACTAGAGCTCAGTAACGTGAGATGGAGACGTTGTGAGGTGGAGAGGTAGTTCTCCTCCTCCCTCCCTAGACCATCTCTGTGGTGCCCTTCCTGGGATTTTCAATGAGAATGCAGGAGTGGGTCTATTACACATTAAGCCTAAAGGCCACAGGCAGCTGGATATATACTGTAATGTGTTAAATATAGGGCACTTTACAGTAAATCATCTCCAGGCTGTTTGCTATAAACTTCACTTTACATGATTAGAGAGAGGGCATATATACATGTGTATTTGTTTATCTAATAGAATTACTCTTACTAATTCTATATTTATCAATATTAGCTTGCTGTCAATCTGATATGGTGCTCTGTTTCTCTCCACATGGCACCCCAAATATATAGGGTGCTTGGGAATATGTTATGATTATGTATGTATGTACACGTGTGTCTGTATGGATATGTACAGTATGTATGTGTATGTACTGTATGTATGTGTATATTGTATATATGTGTATATATGTGTATATATATACTGTATATATATATATATATATTTGTGTGTATATGCAGGTATATATGTATGTATATATGTATATATTTAACTTATTTATTTAATTTTTTCCCCCATTATTTAGACATTGTGCGCAGCTAAATGTGACCCTGATTTGATTGATTTTTTAATTTAATTTAATTAATTAATTAATTTTTTCTTTTCTTTGAATGCAGGAGTGGGCCATTACGCATTAAGCTTAAAAGGCTACAGGCAGCTGAATATATAATGGGTTAAATATAGGGCACTCTACAGTAAATCATCTCCAGGCTGTTTGCTATAAACTTCACTTTACATGATTAAAGAGAGGGCCCCTTTTCATTTACACACAGTCCTGGGATTTAACATTCGCTTGGCTCCTTCTCTTTTCCATACCACCCATGGAAACCTTATTTTATTGCTCCTCTGGTCTCCATATAACTTTCTAATGTCACATGTCAGTCCTGGCTGCAGCAGGCGCAGACGCTCATCTCACTGTGACACCCCTGAGTTTGTGATTATCACTATGCTGTGTTTCTGGCTCTTTGCCTCGTCTTTCTGGACGGCATCATGTATTCCTCAGCTCGTTTTAAACCTGCAATCCCCTGATGACTCATTTGTTTGGAACAGGTCATAAAGTCTCACTCACACAAGCACATCCCAGTCCTTTTCCCACCCAAAACAAACCCCAACAACACATGTTAATGATAATTTATGTTTTTATTAACAAAGAATTAACTATTTGTATGTACAAATATTATACATTCATGATTAAAAAATAAAAGGAATATATCTTCCATGGGACAATTGCACTTGGAATGTCTTCCTTTAATGCTTCCTGTCTTCTTGTGCTACTTGTCTGCTCGCACGAAGGAGGTGAAGACGCTGTCCTCCTTGTCCAGCAGAGCCTGGGGCCTGTCGTACTCCAGGATGATCCCCCGCTTCATCACAATCACCAGGTCGGCATTCAGGATGGTGTGGACGCGATGCTGTGCGGCGGAGGGGGAGAAAACCAGTCACTACATTGACACTGGAGTCTTTTGAAACAAAAATCAATGCTTTATCACACAAATGTAAATTTAATTAGTACAAGTACAATATACATGTAATAAAACTGTCTGTTGAGTTAAAGTAGGAGATGAAATAACAGGTTCTGGTTCAGGAAAATGTTCCTCCACAGTAAAATATCAGAGCCTTTTCAAGTCATCACAGGCTTCTGGCTGCCCTTCCTTTCCTTTTTCTTGATTCAGTTCACCTGAGATGTTAGAAGTGAATTCATAATATTCATCCATTAAATATCATCCATGAATATTAAAATGTCATAACATTTTAAATGTCATAACTTTTTAAATGTCATAACATTTAATATTCATGGATGATCTTTTCGATTACTTTATCATGAAATAACTTTAAGAATCCAGAGGCAAAATTGTCCTGAAATGTGGCATCTGCTCTGATTTCCCGTCTCCTACTTTTCTCTCTTACCTTTTTAATTTTTCAGCATAATGCTTCAGATATATTTTTTTGTCCACGCTGCATCTGTTTGCTGCTTTGCATCACTTTACAAGAACTGCATCAGCAGTGCAGGACGAAGGTCAGCGCTCTCAAGGGGGAAATGGGAGAGCTGTATGCTTTACTGTAATAGGCCTGGCACAGTGTGGGTGGGCGATACTCACTGCTATAGTAACTACTGTTCGGTCAGCAAAAGCCGTCATCACCACTTTCTGCAGGATGCTCTCCTGTGAGGACAGAGGCAGGGGGAGAGGAGGAGGTTGACTTATTTTCATGTTGACCGAGAATCAAGGACAAAAACAGAAGTACACGTGGGAGACAAAGTCAAATAAAGAGTCATTTTAACAGTTAACATGTTCCTTTGTACTGTTCGACCCCGTTGAGGCTTATTTTTCAAACTGTCACCTCTCTTGTTCCTCATCTTGGTGACCCTGATGAAACGCTCGACCGTGTTTCCCTCGAGGGCAGTGCAGCTACGTTATTGTAAGCTAGAAATGTCACTCTTTGTGACCGATCATTCAGGAGAGGGGCTTAAGTATAAGAACACTGATTCCCCTCAGGCTCAGAGTATTTTTTTTCTGCGTCACGCACAACTCCTCCACTCCAGCTTCCTTTTTATCCTCCTCTTATTTAAAAAGGCATCAGTTAAAGGTGCAAGCCCATGTCCCAAACCCGCCATCACTGCCATAATGACAGATTTAAACAACTACATCTAAATTATTATATAAACATTTGAGAGACACAAAATGCAGATTTTCTATCTAGAACTTTTAACTCTTCAATTACATGTCAATACATCTTTAGATTTTAAAAGGTCAAAAACGTTTGTTTCGTGCCTACAGATGAAAATGACCTCGTGAACTTTGCTTCACCCCTCACACTGAGTAAACCTCTTGTCTCCACCATCTCCTCCATTTCAGTTTCTCTAATTTTCTTCAACCTGCCTTCATATTTCTCCTTTTTCTGCTAATTCCCTCTGCATGCCTTTCTACCACCTTGCAGTGATCTGGTAACCAAAACACACTGACCGTTGCCATGTCGATGGACGCAGTGGCTTCGTCCATGATGAGGATGCTGCTCTTCCTGACGAAGGCTCTGGCCAGACAGAACAGCTGTCTCTGACCCTGACTGAAGTTTTCTCCTCCCTCTGTCACCATGGCATCTGAAAAAATATATAAAAAGAATACATCAAATAAAATGCGTAAATAGTAATAGTTTTCATATTTATGTACATTCATATACAGTAAACAGATTTTTAAATCAGAGGCTTTTTTATACATAACATTACAATGTCACTATGCTATTATTTTAGCTAAATGAGAGGGCAAAGTAAATTGGCCATTAACTCTTGGCTTACAGATCAATATCTTATTGATTTTCCATTCACACCCCCGTGTTACAAATGAGGCCAAGTCATAAAACGACGCCTGAAAAACTAAACTGCTCTCCAGTGATCTACAGTTTGTAGTTAGTTTTAAATATTTCTCACTTTGTTTGTCATTTTTATCTTTATTGGGCAGTTAAATAGTAAAGAGATAGACAGGAACCAGGAGAGAGAGAGAGGTAGAACCATGAAATTACAGGTTTTATATGAAGCAAGGGGTTAGGTGTGGCGAATATTTCAAAAGATTATAAAAATTATTTTACTAAATTCTATCGATAGATATGACAAAACAAAAATTTATATTTTGGGTTTTTAGCTGTACAACTGTACATCTTTTATAACAGTCAGCATCACTGCAGTAACAAAGACTCACTGCAGTTAACTGTGGTTTGCTTTACATGCAACACAAGACTCTACCTGTACTGTCACTTTAACTTAATTAAAGGGCTAAATGAATTAGTCCTTAACCTCTGAGTTTCTGATCAATGTCTTAGGGGACATCTTGTCCCAGTGAACATAAATTAAAGCAGTGAGTAGCTCAGTTTCAACATGTCACACGTCAACACACTCACATTTGTCAGTGTCACATCGACTGAAGCAGAAATACATTAGTGAGTGGAGCAGCAGCAGTCTCTTATTCTACCAGAGTAGTGAGTGGTTTCTCTGCTGTTTTATAAAGAAGTGTAGAGGATGACGGAGACATAAAGAACTGAGAGATAAACTGCAAACCAGCAGCAGCTAAAGTAAGACACGTTGCAGGGAGGAGGCCCCATGGCATGCATCAGCATACCACACATTCATCATGTATGTAGGTTACGTCTGTTGGAGAGGAACACGGCTCTCAGCTAATATCTGATCTGATGCTGAGACCGCTGCAGTCTGCAACTGCCGTGGACTGAATCTGTGTCCAGTGTTCTGAAGTGGTCTGTTAAGTTTCGTTGTCCGTTTTAATTGATACGTATCCTCAATATGAAAGATGTTAAAATGTGCCCACTCTGTGCTGCAGGAAAGGGGCTCATGTGTTTGTGATTTTCTCACCCAGGCCTCCTGGGAGGGCTTTAACAACAGGCTTTAGCTGAGCGATATCCAGAGCCTCCCAGAGCATCTCATCTGTAGCCTTCATCTCTGGATCCAGGTTGAACCTACACACACACACACATGCATAAACACAGATATAAGCACATACACACATATTAATACACTTTTGGGGGACTTTATTAGATACATAATGTATCCTCAACCTAAACCCTCAATAAACCCCTTCTCTTTATTCAACACTTAAATGTCATCATGATCTCGATCTATTTGAAGTAGAGTCGCTTTATGAAATTGTCGCTTATTACTCCCCAATCTCTCTCTTTCCAAATATGTAAATAAACTTTACACTTAAGAACTTTTATGTTATTTGACTTACAGAAATACCCCGAACTACAGTCTGACAGCATGACACAGCTTCTCTAAATGTATCCTCATCTGTTCTTCTCCAGCATGACAACATGAAGCTTTTATGGTCACTGCCGCTGAAGTCTAAAAATAAACCCCTCCTGTGGAGTTTTCAGAGGAATGTCCTCTTATCTACAAACCCTCAGCTCTACTCATGCTTCAGATAAGTGTCTTTGAAGTGTGTCACAGTTTGCCAGCTGGCCCCTGTTACTGGAATCGCTCTGTATTTTCTCCCTTCTCCTAAAACTCAATTATCACCAAATCTAAACCTCTGCGACGAGTCGCCCTGCTGGGAAAACTAACGGTGAAGTGAAGTTCATCGTACCGGATGGCGCCGCTGAACAGGAAGGGGTCTTGAAGGATGATGGACAAGCGAGACCGGAGGGTCTGCAGAGGCAGCTTGGCGATGTCGATGTCATCGATCACAATCCTCCCTGTGAAAGAAAAAAAAATAATGAACCGCATGCAAACACACATCACACACTGACTAATTTACAACGTGCAGTGAAGTATTTTCTTGCTAGTGTTGCATGTAAAAACCTTCTCATAGTTTTTGAATAGTTATTTTAATGGACTACAATTCACATTACACTGAGTTAGATGTAAGCATTGATGTTTTACTGTACCCTCAAACATGTCCACCATGCGGAAGAAGGCCAAGGAGAAAGAGGATTTGCCGCTGCCCGTCCTGCCACAGATCCCCACCTGAAAACAACAAACAAGTCCAAATCATCATAATTCATTTATCATATTTTCTGGGATTTGCGTTTTGTTTCACAGGTTTCCTCAGTTTGGCTACCTTCTGCCCATGGTTGATGTGTGCGTTGACATTTTTGAGGACGGGCTTCAGCGTGGTGTCGTATCGGACACTCAGATTCTGGATCTTGATCTCTCCCTCTCGAGGCCAGCCATCAGGGACCTGAGACACAGCTGAGACAGACACAGAAACATCCGTGGATTTTAGCTTTCACCTTTTGTACCCGTCGATATAATAGTGTATAATTGTCATCTCTAAATTTGTAATCATTGGTGTCGGATTAAGATTTTTTAAATTATATTTTAATTCATTAGGAATGTATTTTAATGCTAAAAAGCCACTGGCCTCTTTGCAAAATACTTTCTGGCTGAAAGGAAACCTGCATGTGAGATAGATTACTTGGGGATATAAAGGCATTAACTGATAAAAGTGAGATAAAAATACATTACTCATGAGCATTATGATACCTTAGGTTGACAATGATGAATGTGGAGTAAATGTAACTTTAAACTTCATCCTGAGTGAGGAAGAAATCACAACAAGACTAGGTCGAAATCTAGTACGTGGCTGGACCGTGTACACCGTGACAGTTAGTAGTACTATACTGAAGGCCTTTCCTTTACTATGGGGAGTCTCTTTATAGCCAGCTGAGGCAGCAGGTATCTGTTCTATATCTGCCGTCTCTAACCGGAGAGATGATGTCACTGTAGAGCCACTATTACGCAGAGCAGATCAGCTGCTCCACATTTTTAATTATAGTACAACTAGATGTGTGTCTGTGATGAGCAACATGATGTGATAGAGATTGTTCGGGTTCAAAACTAAACTTTAAATCATAATTTCAGCCTCAAGTCCCAGACGACAATAAGTTTGCTCTGAGGTAAACTTTCGACAGGATTCCCAAACTGTCAGAGCATCATGACGGGGATATCCCTGTGATTAAAGGGGGTGAAAGTAATAAATGTGATTGGCCATCATTGTCACAATCTCCAATGCACACACCTATAATAATACATTCTTTCTGATCCCACCTTGTGTGCCAAGGGAGCCTGGCCACAAAATTACCAAAAGTACACACTCCTGACACACTTGGCAGGGTGCACCTGACTGTAATCTGGCCGCACCGCTGGGTTCATGAAAATAGAGCCCGCGGTGTCCTCTTGTGTGCACAGAGCGACAACTATGTGGAGGTAAAGAGATAAAATCAAACTCTGTGCAGAGAAAGTACTGACAGCTGCTGATTCAGGACAGAGAGTATGAACATCTGGAACATGAGGCATCATTAATAATATGTTGAATAAAACACCACACACTAAGTGGTAGACTAATCATTTTCAGATATGTCAGCTGTTTATTCTAAACATTAATATGTACGTATCCAGGGTGAAAAGTTGAAATTGCGTCTCACGGTCAGTGCGTAAGAGTTGCTCAGCAACAACAACCACGTATGTATTGATCAGTGGATCAGATGATTAATGGTGGAGGCAAAGATGCAGCTGAAACACCGTCGGGCCTATTTATTTTGAAAGCGCCCAATGGGGAAACTCCAACACTCGACTGACCAATGGTGTAACTTCATGACTCACTCAGTGACTCAGTCAGTCAGTCAATGACAGACGTTCTTATTTACGAAGCAAGTCTGTCCCGCCTTGCTGCGGTCCAGCCAAAAAACTCAGACAAGAAACCAGATATGATTTTTGTTGTGCACCTGTTGAATGCTGAAAGGAGGTTTAAATTAAGAGGGAACTGTGAGTGTGTTGCTGCACTCACTGAGCAGTCCCTCGTAATTCTCTGGTTCAGTCTTGAGCAGGCCGTTAATTCTCTTGACTGAGCCAAGCTGTACCTCCATGTCTGCCAGGTTACGCACCATCCAGTTCATGTAGTTGGATACCTGATACATGGAGGGGGGAGGAGGAGGAGGAGGAGGAGGAGAGGGAAGTTGGGTAAATGTCACTGTAGCCACACACTTCATTAGCTTTATGACACATCTAGAAGAATTTTCTCAACGTTGACTTCTTCAGATTATCTGATAATGTTAAATTCACCAAATTTGAAGACACATTGTTTTTACTGGACAGAAACAATATATTTAGAAACAACCAAGTTTTACAAACATCTTGTATTATATAGTTTATATTAATTCATTACCATTTTTTAAATAAGGAGAACTATTTAAACAGATTTTCAGTTGTTTTTTACATTACAACATACAGTATTTAAAAGTTGTTGTATTTTCTGTTGCAAGAAAAGAAAATGCAAATGAGTTGTTCTCTTTATAAATCTCTCTATCTGTCTCCCACCAAAGAGTGTTTGTGTTGTAAGTGGTATTTTTAAAATGTATGATTTTTTTTTTAATATTCAATATAATCAGAAAAAGTCTTCTTTATAATTAAAACCCAAAGTAATGAGTTGTGAATATAGTAAAATTTGAAAAATATAGTTAAAGGGCAGAACAAAACACTTTATTCTATATTGGCAAATAAATATAAAGTTTGAAAAAGTTTGGTAATCACATAGAATATGCACAATTTGCAGCTAAAATGTGTAAAACCACCTGTATTGTCCTTAAAGAGTGCAGGTAAACAAGCAATAAAACACATACACACACACACACACACACAGTCTCACCATGAGTGCATACGTCAGTCCCAGCCCCACCAGACCGGGGGACAGGTCTTTGTAGAGAGAGTTAGTGATGGAGGCTACAGCTGCCACCAACACCACACAGGCTCCAATATACTCCTGCAGAGAGAGAGACAATGTCAACTTACAGCAGGAGGTTAATACATCGCTGAATAATTCAATTTAAATAAAATAAAAGCAGATCGTTTATTTTAGATCAGTTTATTGTCAACACACATAAGAAAGACAGACATGTTGCCAGAAAGCCCTGTGTGTTTTCTTATGCATCTGTGCACATGAACCCATAAATATCTGAAGGTTATCTCCTCTGCTGCTGTGAAACACGAGAAGCCTGATGAGCTGCGAGCCGCATGCAGTCGATACATAAAACATCACATGAACACAGAGTGTGAGGTTAATAAAGCAATGAAAAATTTCAGTTTTTCAGGATCCCAACAGAGGGAGCCAGCAACATCAACAAAAATGTGAACCAGCTGCTGTCTGACAAACAGTAAACAGGACTGATCTGAATGTTAAAGCAGTAAACAGGGGACGGATCATTACCATTCGGACCTCCAGCCAACGGTTGGCTGCTGTGAGGAAGAGAGAGGCGATGTTGTTGGCGTCTGTGAACTGCAGTAGCCTCTGTCTGAACCTGGGCTCATACCTGCCGATGGAAAAAGACACGTCTCATTTCCATTTGTGCTCTTATGTCCCGAGACCCGACCTGCCTGACTGGCTCACAGTCAGCATTAACTAATGCTAATATATTTCATGAATTATTAAACTTTTGGACTTGTGTTTTGAATGATAGATATATTATTATCATTATAGGAAGTTAAATAGTATTTAAATAATATATTTATAATAAAATTGTTTATGGAAATGATCATTTGAAAAGAAAATTAGTCTAAATTGCTCTGAAAATATCAGGTTGGAAGACAATAAATGTGAAAACAGCCTTCTAGTGTCGAACTCTGCACATACATCATCCTGCACAGTGAAGCTCCAACATCCAAGTGAAGTAACAAGAAGCATATTTTTCAGAGTTTACATCCCTCTTAATGTTGAGCATTAATCCTCTACTTATATTGCTCATTTAATTAAGATAATTGGACCTGTTAGTAATAGTTACCTGAGGGCCCTTATAGTGGTGAGACCTTCCACTGTCTCAGAGAAGTGGCAGAGTAAAGGGAGTTGGGTGCTGTCCTCCAGCTGCTGCAGGTCCCTGACCAGAAGACAGAGGACACAGTGAGGGAAATATCAACTGAAGCAAAGTTCAAATAAAATCAAAGGTTGGCATGGTGAGGACAGCATAACTATGCGGTTGAACAGTGGTACAGACACAAAGAACAGTTGAATCAAATAAAAAAATTACTTTACTGGCTTCACTGCGACACACATACCACTCTCAGTCACTTTCATCGGACTGATGGACAAATCTGTGGGTTTATGCATTTCAGCATGTGTTCAATATTTATGGGAAATTAAAGCAATAGAGCACTGGTAAAAACAGGGACTTAAAAGAGAAATCTCACATCCAGTCAGGGCTTTAGTTTTGACAAAATAAATCTAATTTCATTCAACAAAAACTCTGTGTCTTGTGAAGAATCTGTTAACTCTAATAGGGGACTCTGGCCCTGTTAAGACCTGGCATTAACAAGCATCCAGGTAGACAGTAGACAGTTCTAAGTACAGGTGTGAACGCACTCAAGATGCATTGAGGACGCATTGAGAGCCGATCGCTCAGACCTCATTCGGAGGTGGTCTGGGCCACATATGGCCACACAGTGTGTACGAAAACTCAACTGACGTCCCGCTTAGATCTGTGTGTCTCTGCGCTCCTCATGTGAATAGACAGGCAGACATGAGCCTTGCAGCATGGATACGGCTTCTGTGCTCTACTGTATTCTGTCGGTACAACTTTATTTTATTAAAATATATCTTATCTTATCTTAGGATATCTACAGACTATCGGACTAGGCAGGGGAAATGCATTATTATCATACTGTCTGTGATGTGTCGGTGTTTTGTTCTGGTGGTTTGCACAGACCTGACACCCTCCCGCCCGCTTGCTCACTCTCCTCCTCGCTCTCTGAAGCTCTGTAACCCGCTGTTGTCTGGCAAAGGCAGCGGTGTCCGCCGGTAGACAATAAGCTTATATTTTTATGTTAATATAATGTACCTGAATTCATGAATATGTAGGACATCACTACTGACACTCCTGTAATATTAGGTTGCGACGTCTGCTGTATTAGCCATGTATTTACTACTACTATTTTCAGATAGAGCGGGGAAGTGAGATCCGATCACAAGTGGTCACTCAAGACGCATTCTAATGCCAGGTGTGAACAGACGTACTTAGAGCTGTCCTGTTGTGATCGGATCACCCAAGACGCAGGGCTTTTGTCTCAAATATCAAATCATTTTTCCCACCAATTTATTTAATTAACTGTTCTATTATATTTCCGTTTAATGATCTAAATGTCATTTCAAAGCCTTCTCCACACTCCCAGCAATATAATTATGGTGGAGAAACACATACTACCTCTTACTTCATTGAAATGTTAAAATATTTTTGGGCCGAAAAAGTCCAATTCAAATATGTTGAGTCATAAAAAAATACCAGAATCAGCCTTTAAAAAACCCTCCTGTGTTATTTGTGTGTAATTGTAGAACTTAAACTCCTCCTCCATCGCAAAAACCCTCACGTTCCCACCGAGAACATGACCTTGGTGTGATGATGAAAACATACAGTGAACAACACGTCTGTGATATCCGTCCCTCCGACTCACCTGGAGGCCACACGGAAGTATTTCTGGATGAAGTAGCAGGCGACAGCCAGCGGCAGGAGGGCGATGAGGAAGACGGGGGTCACGTAGGAGATGACGCCCAGAGCGGACACACACAGCAGGGTGGAGCGGGAGAGGCACTCCAGGGTGGTGGGGATGTGCTGGTCGATTGTGTTTGTGTCTGTGGAAAACCTGTTGAGGATGCTGCCGAGCGGAGTCGTCTCAAACAGCCTGGAGGGATGAAAACATTTAATTTACCCTCAGAATCCAGTTTATATCCAATAATTTCATTTAAAAAAAGTTTTATTTTCCAAGCTTACATTCTTCCTATAATATACTAAATCCTTAAAGACCATCATTATATTTTAGAGATTTCCACTTCTTGACAACAAGACAATAATATTCGACATGAATCTGCTCAGACGTGCTGTGCAGTCAGCTGGTTGAATTAATTATTTCATGTGAGATACATCATACGTTTATTCAGCTGTGCACGTGAGTGTATATACAGTACATGCAGGTGTGTCATGTGCATGTGAGCGTCTTAATGTAAGTGATGTCTCCAAGGTTTTGCGTAAAGGAAAGCAGATGGTGCTCTGAGTAATGGGGCGAAAAAAGGTGCTTTTAACCGTGTTGCCTTGTTTAAATGATCTGTTTCAGCACACACACAGTATCAGCGAGCAAACATCTCTCTGTCTCCTTCACACGTCACAAGGCAAAGCTGCTGCAGCACACACACACACAAACACACACACACTCAGTGTCGAACCTCATGGGGGCCAGAATGATCTTGTTGAGCAGGTCGTGGTGGAGCTCCTTGGCCACTTTGAGGCCGGTCCACTCGACAGCCACGGAGGTGGCCAGACACAGGACGATGCCCAGGCAGCACAGCACGCTGAATACCGAAAGATACCACGAGTGACTGAAGACACAGCCCTACAGAGAAAGAGAGAGAGACAGGGTTATTAAAGACATGACTGCAGCTGTGTGTGTGTGTTTGAGAAAGTGAGAGAGAGATGGGGTTTGTTTGTACTGTAATTATAAGCATAATTAAACTCTGAGGCTGTTAAAAACAATCTATCTAATGTGACAAAAGCCAGTGGAGCTTAAAGGCCCTGACACACCAGACGGTAGTCCAATTTTGGGCCGTCGGTGAGCTTCTGTTCGCTTAGGTTTTGCAGTGTGTCCCGCACCATCGGCTCTAGCCTGCCCGTGTCAGAGGCTTTTTGGCCGATTCAGCATGTAGAATCGGCCACGAAGCCCATCGGTGAGAGAAATCACTCCGATTGGCTGTTCAGCTTAAGGGAATCAGTGCACGAGAAGAGAAACGGAAGTGAGGAAAGCAAGCAAACGAGTAAAGTCAAGAGGAAAAACACAGAAGGCTCTTCTCATTTTTTATCTTCATCTCATCTTATCGTTCCAATACACGGATATTTTCACAACAACATGGCCACCTGGAATGAAGCTAAGTGGTGAGTGAGAGTGGTGTAGGCAAACTCATGTACGTATCATATCGTACGTCGGTCTTCTGGTTTCCCTTTTTGAATGACGAATACAGAATACTGCCGCCTGCTGGTAGGGAGAGTTATTTCCTCTCACAAAGGCACAAAACGTAGGTGGTAGTTGGCTGTTGACTGTGGTCTTCTGTGGCAGTTTGTTCAAGTACAACTTTTTGGCCAAGACACAGGCGACGTATGGCGACATAACAGTCGGCCTTTGTCGCCGCTAGTTATTTGATGTTGGTTTGGTGTGTCTGGGCTGTTAGAGTAAAAGCTGATCTGGCAAAGCTTTTGTTTAGAGATGTTGTTCTCTCCTTAGCTCTCTCCATTTTCTCCTCAATTTACCAACTACGTTTTTTTGTGCTTTCATTGATACTGACTTTTCTCATTGATACAAACTTTTCTACTGACATTCATGGTGTCGAACATTCAAATACAACCAGTTAAAATCCAATTTGGATTAAATGGGTCCAAATTCAATTAAAACATGTTTTTCAATCAGGACACTGACGTCAGTTTTAACCATTTATTTCAGCATGAAATGCATTTTATTTTGGCGGCGGCGGTGTGACGTTCATGTGATGCTCTGGAACAAATCTGAGCATCCAACATTCAATGAACACAAACCACAGAGAACTTCTCCTGAGGTGGAGGGAGTTAAATCGCAGACGACCGGTGATGTACGAGTGAGGAGCGGTAAGCACCCCACTAGAAACATCAAGAATTGATTTCCACTTGTGTAATCCTCTTTTTGCGCCTTTATTTTCAGACTCTAAGAAAGACAGAAACTCTGCAGATTATCTGTCAACTGTATGTGCCTTTACAGTGAAAATTTGGTTTTAAAACCCCCTGTCTGTGCTGTCAGGAAGCAGCCTGGCAGTTACATGCAACAGGACATCTGAGTGTCCCCACATGGATTAGTCTACAGCACACCACAGATTAGATAAGCCTGGCAAATGCACACCGAAGCTCAGCCAAACAACGTGTCCTTGGCATTCAATCGACAATCTGCACTTAACTGTACATGTCTGCGTGTGTGTATGTTTTCTGTGTGTGTGTGGAAAAGAAAGAGAGAAGCGAAGGAGAGACTACGGCACTGTTCGTATTCGACAGCAGGTAAAAGTGCACTTCCAACTGCTGTCCCCCAAACCCCGGTTGACTCCGTCTTTAGCCTCTGCATGACTGTGTGAAATGTGACTTGGTGTAGTAATTCACAGGACGTGCGCACACAAGCAAAACTAAGACAGACAAACACACACACATGACTATTAATAATAGAGCTGCTTCACTGGTCCTGGAACATGATAAGCTGCCAACAGCTGATGTGGCCCCGACGTGTGAGCGACACAGCTTAACCTTCGCCGGTATATATATTTTGTCTCTGAGCACGAGTGTGTCCGCAACTCTCTGCTCTCTCTGAATGTGTGTATGCTTTCTGTGTGTGTGAGTGCCAGTTAGACACTATATTGGGGAAGAGGTCGCTGACGAAAGACGAGCTTTAAACTGAATAGAGGTTAAAGAAGTTCGTGGAGGTGACAAATTGTCTTTCGCTCACAAGCACACTTCAGGATAAAGGTTTATTTCAGGTCGTATCCGTTGTGACTAAAAGCCTCAGAGATCATATTTATATGATTTCTGCAGGTATTTTGAACAATCTACGTGAATCAAACATCTGCAGCTTTACATTTCCCAGCAGCACTTTCTCTGAGACTCCAACAATGCATCCTTGTCTCTCTCACGTGCAGATGAGTCGGAGCTGCGGTTGCTTCAGGGTGCGTTAGCGAACGGTCCATCTGCAGCTGGCAGTGTCTGTGTTTGTGTTTTAGGTCAGCTCCGCTCAACTGAGATTCACAGGAGAATTAGTGAGAAAACTGTTATATAATTTCACTACAGCATGGTCGCCAAAAAAAAGATATGATCAACTATTTACTACTTCTCTATACATGATTTGTTTAAAATAAGGGTTGCAATCATTATTTTAATTGTCGATTATATTGCAGATTATTTTTGCAATTTATCGATAATTGTTTGATCTATAAAATGTCAGAAAATAGTTACAAAATGACAATTTCCTGAAGCCCACAGTGATTAAATTGCTTGTTTTGTTCGACTAACAGTTTAAAAACCTAAAAATATCGAGTTTACTACCACATAAGACAATGTTTCACATCCTTTTTGTCTTGTGACCCCTTCAAAATAGAAGTGTCAGAAGTCCATGAGTCACAAGTTTTGACCTACAAACTTCTCAAATAGTGTCTTTTTCATACATTTTCAAGGCCCACAGATCCAAAACTATCCAATATTTACAAAAAATGCAAAGATCAGAGATAGTAATTCAAATTTGTGTTGTAAAACTTAGCTTCTTTTTCCTTCTTTATCTCGTGGACCCCTCAGATAAGGCACAGAGGAAGAAAAGCAGTAAAGCCTCATTGAGAAGCTACAACTAGAGAATGTGTGGCTATTTTAGGGGAAAAATTACTTACACTATTTATTTATGCCCCCGTAAAGGCAGTGACAATAAAGCAGGAAAAGACTTAATGACTCTAAAACCTGCTGATCAACACAAAAACAAAGAGCGTTCTCACAGGATAACAACAAATCATCTAGTCGCTCACCTGAACAACGGTACAGTTACGAGTTGTCTTGGCCAGGATGACGTGTGATGTCCAGTGTGCCAGCCAGTAGTCGATGGCGACCATGAGGGAGTGTTTAAGGAGCTGTGACAGGAGGAGCAGGGTGAGCAGGAGGACCCCGGCGGAGGACAGGTAGGTGCCACAGGAGCGCCAGGGGATGGTGGCACGCTGACGCATTACCTGCGACATGTCGTCATCATCGTCGCTCTCCAGGGATTCCTCTGGGATCAAGACAAAGATGAGTTAAAGTGATTAAGAGTCTTGGTTCAGTATTCTTAAGTGTGAGTTATAGATTGATGCATTTTATACTACATGACTGTGCTTTACTGTACATAAAAGACTATTTCTGTATTGAACTGTGGTCTCCTCTGCTGTGACTCACTGCTCATATGCTCTCTGACATTTCTGACATTCCTCTTCCTACCCTCCTTCCTAGATATTTCATTATCTTCGTATTCTCTCTCTGTCCTTTTTCTGTCATCTTTTCTGATACATTTCTCAGATGTGTCTGAAGAACCATTACTAGCACAGGACATGAAGAGAAGAGAAAAAATAACAGAGAAAGAGGGCCAAAGGAGAGGAGAAACCACAGAGAAAGTATGCTACAGGCTACAGCAAGCAAATTGGTCATTCTCATGAATGGCGTGTTTTTCTGGGTCAACAGAGCAGCCATGACACACTGACTGGGATTGAGGAGCAAATGCTTACGAGCTCCCGCCTCCTCCCCAACCCTGATGTAAATATATCATATCATATCATGCAGCAAGCTTTGGAGCACGAGGCTGCATGTGGGGAGTCTACAAATCGTTGGCAGAGAGAAGACAGGAGAGTAGAGGAGGGAAGGAAAGGGAGATGATGACTGGCAGGGCAAAACAGACTACTGCTACCATCATCAATCATGCTGGCATTAAGTAGGTCTTGAGGAGCAGGATTGACAGATGTTTGGGGAAAATGATGGATGGTGGGAGAAGCTGCGAGTCGCTTGCAGGCGTCACGATGCCACAGACGTTTTTTTTCTCTTTTTTCTTTCAGTCCATGCATTCTGGCCACACCTGCTCGATCGAACATGAGGGCAGCACCTTGTGCTGGAGACATCGCACAAGTCCACTCAGGGGTGCCACCAGCACACGGGAGACAACACAGAAAACAGATAAAGAGTACAGCCACTGCGCCTTAGCACCTCCCACTACAGCTGCACATTCAACCGCAGAGATAAAGGATCAGATTCAGTGTTTAGCCACAGCAGGGGGTTGCTAGAGAGGAGATGGTGTCATACTGTATCTGGTTGCTGAGAAAGCCTAAAGAGAAGCCAAGACATGAGACACCAGACCCAGCGAATTTGTATTCATTCAAATCATTGCAGCATGTGTTAGCATTAAAAATAAGCTGATGAGCTTAAGATTTAATGTAATGTAATGTAAGAGGTGCTGGTCCTCAGCAAATAGATGCAACAGGAGAAGGGAAATGATACTCCGCCTTTATTATTATCACACACGTACTCATTATAATAAGACAGAAATCAGTAAAGGACTGACTGCAGTCATACATACATGTAATCAAGCTGTTGTTTCCTGTGATTGCTCACCTTCCTCGTCCTCTTCAGTCCTGGCGGCCTCTCTGGAGTACATGGCCCTCCGCAGGTTTTTCCTCTCCATATCTGTCATACTCGCTGCATCCGTCTCCTGGAGGAGACATAAAGATAAACAAGTGATTCTTCCCAGAATACTAAAGACTACAATCTGGTGAGGCATTAAGCAAACATCCAGGTAATCAAACTGTCATTCCAAGCAGCACTGGATTCATTAGCACTTTGAATATGCAGTCATTAATCACCGTCTCAAACTCCTGGTCCTGTCTGTGCATCAGGGTTTTCCACTGCTCAAAGAGGTCCGGCTCAGAGTTCTGGATGTCTTTCAGAGTCCCTTCAGTCTGGATAGTGCCATCTTTCATGGCAATGATCTAATAAAAAAACACATACACACAAAGGTGGAGAAGAAAAGAGGAAATACAATCTTTTAGTATTAGCTGACACTGGAAATCAATCTTTATGCGCTCTGGGATCTTTCTGAGATAAACTGTCTGCATCCCAAATGAAATGTTTTCATCATGAATAATACAACAGCATCATAAATGGACAATCTTATCTATTAGTGTCACTATTAAAGAGAAAAAGAGTCTGTTAAGCTACAGTTTATCCAGAGCCAAGATAAACATTCAAGTCTTACCCAGTCTGCGTGTGGTAGATACTGAAGTTTGTGTGTGACCAACACCACTGTCCTCTTCTCCTCTCTCAGGAGCTTGAGGATGCCGTCCTGCATCAGATGGTCACTCAGATGGATGTCTAAGGCAGAGAATGGGTCATCCTAAAAATATATATAAACAGACATTAATGAGTATTTATTAGGAATAAGAATTTCTCTATAACATTAAATATTTATGACTTAATAACCAAAAAAAGAAATCAAAGTTACAGTTTGGAAATAAAAATACCTAGTTGTTATTTGTTAAGAGTTTAGTAGTTTAGTACACAATAACTCAGCTTATTTGCTTCATTAGGACTGTCTGGGTGTGGTTTGATTAGATTTGACTGACAGCTGTCTGATTGGTGCACAGAAGTACATGACTTTGATTGATGGTTTCAGTCAAATTTCACGCAAGAATGCCCAAAATTTGCTGGTTCCAGCTTTTAAATGTGAGGATTTGCTGTATTTCTTAGTCATATATAACAGTAAATTGAATATCTTACGGCTTTAGACTTTAGTCAGACAAAACAAGCAAATTAAGAAATAGAAAAATTATGAATAGCATTTTTTCCCACTATTTTTTAAACATTTAATAGACTAAACGATTAATCAAGAATATAATCTGCAGAGTCATCAATAATGAGGCCCTAGTTACAACAATTTAATGCAAAGTGATTATTAATAACTGAGAGGCGGTAAAATCCACCAGGAGCTGACATTTTCAATCTGTCAGTTGAAAGTTGTGAGCTTCTCGGCCCTGCAGCTGAGCTTAAAAGAGCGTGTTGCTATTTTTGTCACGTAGGAAGGCATCAGAAATAGAATCACTTCAGGAGTCTTCAGGTAAAACTCCACAAACAATGCTTCACTGTGAATACCAATACACTGTCTGCTAACAAAGGTTAATTAAAGGTGCAATCCAACAACTGAAATCATACTTTCAATCAAAGATCCGTGCGTGAAGACGAAGACTCACCAGAAAGACCACGTGAGTCTGTTGGTACAAGGCTCTGGCTACGCTGATGCGCTGTTTCTGTCCCCCTGACAGTATGATACCCTGCACCAGAAGGCAGAAAACTTCATTACAAGATTTTACTACAAAGAGGCCTGAACAACATGATTACATCCACAAATGCATGTAGCACTTTCCCCCCAGAGTAACAAAGGAGATTACGGTTTATTTCCCGCATTACTGGTGCATGAATGAAATCCAACATGACAGTGCTTTGGCTGAACAAGGTCAGTTCAGCTCCCTACGCTACACACAAACATCAAATCCTGCACAGTAATGATGATAAATGATTCTGCAATACAGTGAGCCACAGTGGGAGCAATGGCCAGATCTGGAAAATAACAAGACGCCAGAGGAATTCAAAGAAAATCAATGATTTTACTGCGACACTGACCCGCTCCCCGATCTCTGTCTGGTCCCCCTGTGGAAGGATGTCGATGTCAGGCTGAAGAGAGCAGGCCTCGATGACAGCTTTATACCTGGCGGGCACAAGAGACAGAGACAGAATACAAATGAGGACAGAGACCAGCTGATAACATCAGCCACAAGGAAACTATGGGCCTGTTCATTATCAACCTCTTGGCTAATAATCTAGACAGTAAATTAATTTAAATGATACATACTGAATCTCATATATAACTAGCTGTTATCTATGCATGACACAACCCACAAACGTCTGAACAGTCACACGAACACTGAAAATGAAAAGAAGATACGAGTTTCAGCAGCCTCTGTGTTTCAACTTGAAAGATTTTGCCCTGAGCGCTCAATCAGACTCGCTTCAACAGACAGACAGAATAAAGAGATGAGAGGCAGATTCAGAGACCACAGAGACACCCTGGGAACAAAGCTCAGTGCTGCATCAGTCACTCATTCATGTTCAGATTTAAATGAATCGCATGTTGTTCATTAAAATGTATCATCATTTCTCAAGTTACCCACTACAGTAGAAACAAACACATGACACATGACAGGTTGACAGTTCTGTAATCAATGGAGCTTTGTGAACATTGCAACCTAAAAATATAGTGTCATGGCCCAGAAAAAGTGGATTAATCCTGTTTTAAATAGTCTGCATAATTTATCTGATGAGTTTTCAAGAAAATATTAATGAAGGGGATGTGACCTACTGTATTCTTAATCTGAATCTAACAATTCACAATGGTCCATGCATAGATTTATGAATCCACAGTGTGTCACATGATGGTTTTGTTTCAAATATAAGAACCAGTCAAATCTCTTGCAACAACATGGCAACGGTTTACAGTACTGAATGTCTTATAAACAGGACACTAGTGTTGTAGTACTCGAGACCGGTCTCAAGACCACTTTTTGAAGGTCTTGGTTTTGTCTCGGAATCAACCTTAATTTTATTCGGTCTTGTCTCGGTTTCAGGCAAAGAGGATTTTATTTCAAGACCGGTCAAGACCTCGACAGCAGAGATTGCCTGTGCATTGTCTGATTTATTTGTCAACGTCATTACTGTGATTGCTCATAGAAAACAAAGGAAAATTCCCACACATAAAATTCACCTCTGCAATGCCTTTTGATTATTTTATCAAGATATTTCTCATGGTACACTTATATACACACACACATATATATTTCAATAAAAGTGGAAAGTTTTCTGTGGGTGATTTTATGGGAATGTGGATCTTTCAGATCAATTTGAGGAGTGCCTATGCCATGTTCCACATTTTGTTGTAAGTGCGTTATGCAGTGTGGGACTCGCACTGATCTGGTCTTGGTCGGAACTCCATCGCGCCCTGCCTTGGTCTTGTCTAGGTCTCGTTACACTCTGGTCTCGGTCATGACTTGGTCTTGGTTTAGGTGGTCTTGACTACAACACTGCAGGACACTGTACAGTTGTACATCCAAAGCCAGAAATGATGCATCATGGCAGGAGCAGACAAAATATTCATTATCAACTTTAAAAGTTTCGAAATAACTGTGTATAATTTGTGCTTGAACCGACTGTTGTGCACAAAAGCTAACGAGTGATGCAGCAGCAAACTTGGGCAATTAAACAGCTTCGACCCTAAAGCATCTTTTTTTGAAAACACCTGATGCTGCTGCCCTAAAGTGAGTCAGCTTCTCTGGATATTGCCAGAAATTAAACAGACAGCAGGACAGGACGCGGTAGAAAGAGAGAAAGAGATGTGTGAAGAGAAAGACAGAGGAGACAGCGTGAAGAGGCGGCGCAGGTTGGGCAAACATCTCCACAGCAACAAACCACAGCGGCCCATTAGATGTATTATATGAAAACACTCCATTAGACCCAGAGAGAGCCCGGTCACAACCATAAATCCAAGCAACTGACCGTTCAGAGAGTCCATTTGTTGTGAGGATGAAAATTGTGATCGCGTGCAACTGATTTGAGTGTGTCATTAAAAGAGAATGTGTGTGTTTTTGATTTGCTCCCGCAGGCGAAACAAACAGCATATGTTGTTGAGCCAGGCGTGAGTGAAACTGTAGACACTCTGCACAGCGAAAAGACACCTTCAGCCAAGACAAATCCTAGCTCGAGGTGTCTCTGTGTCAAAACAGGTTATTTGGGAAGTCACAAGGTGTTGTTTTGTTTTTTTACTGGACTCAAAGGGTGGACTTAATCAGGCGTCAACACATCCAAATTACCACAGTGGCCTCAGGGAGCAGCAAGGTTACTGACTCTATTTTGGCTTAATAGCTTGGCCTGACAACACATTGATTACTGTGTTACAATTAAAGGAGAATGTCCTTAGAGTCTAACCACAGGCTTAGACAGCTAGTTTTACTGTGATTACGGGTGTCACAGTAACAGCACTGAAGCATCAAAATGAAATTCAGTAATCAATGTAGGGAAGACAGCTTTCACACAGTGGCTACTAATGCAAGACTACAGTTTTGTACAATGCGGAGCACATCCACAAACATACAAATCAAGAGAAAACTAAAAAGATTAGAACAAGAGTTTGCATTGAAAACAGGATGTTGGAATGCAACCTTGACAAATCAACTAATTACAGGATTATATCTGTGTTCCCTAAGATCAGTACCTCCACCGGTACCATGCCATTGTTCCAACGGCCCATTATTACGAAACCCAATAGTCCGAAAAATGTCCAATTGAACTTAAAGCCCATTTGTCCGACAGCCTGTTATTCCGAAAAAACAAATTTCCATTGTTCCGAAAGCCCATTGCTCCGAAAATACAACAAACAGAAGCGCATGGCTAATTATTATGCAGAATGGCGTCACCAGACCTTTACATGACCCGCCTTACTCTACCTCTGATTGGCTTACCATGATATTCTTACCCTAACCAATCTCATTCCTCATGCCTAAACCTAACCAACACAACCAACGAAGGCAACAAGTAGTAGCCAGACTGTCTGTCCGTTATTGGATATAGTTAGCGCAAAATTTCAAAAAGTTATCAACAGATTTTTACATTGGCCAAGGATGATGCTGAAGGAACATATGCATGACCTCCCACTACACTGAGTTGTCAGTTTATCAGGTACACCTAGCTAAAACTAATGCAGTCTAATACAACAGTCAGACAAAAAATCCATCCTTTGACCTGCCGTTTGTCATCCTTTCATCAAGGAACATTCAAGAATAGTTCCCTGAAGGCAGCTCACATTTCTGCATTGATTAAAAAAACTTAGCTGAAATGTCTGTTTCCTCCTCTTGCTGCACGTTCCTCCATCATCACTTTGCTCACTTTTATGTGTGCATAATGAATTAAATGTATTTCTGGTTGTTGGGCCCTGTGGCCTCTGGGTTTACAGCACCAACCGCCCCTGTTTGAGTCAGCTAGGGACCTGTGATGTATGTTGTTTCCCACCTCTCTCTAATTTCTTGTCATCTCTTTAGTGTCATAAAATAAAATCATAAAATGACCCAGAAAACTTGGCCAAAAAATTATCTCTGCTTAAGTCACATCTGTTTCCACTACTTGCAGAGTGCAACACACTCTCATCCTTCATACCATCATTGTTAAACCACTGGTTTGGTGCAGGTATGAGGTCTTACCTTGGTTTGATCATTGGCATCTCAAAGGTGATGTTCTCCACCACTGTCGCATTCAACAGCCAGGGCTTCTGGGAAGCGTAGGCCACAGCGCCTCTCTTCCTACCAGAGGTTTTAAAACACACACAGAAGTGTCAATCAATCAATAATCTGTTCTCTACGTTTCAATTTGACTTCTTAATCAGTCTTTTGTTTCAGACAAGGGTTAAGAAACTGTTTAACCTCTGGATCAAGGTGACTCCTCAGCCTCAGAGGCTGGTGATGCATGATAATAACTCCAGTACATAAAGAGCTGGTCCAGAGATCATTAGAGACTGTGGTGTGTTTGTGAAGTCAATATGCAGCTGAGGGTCGGGGGTAAATATGTGAGCAAAGGGAAGATCTTGTTCTCTATTATCTTATCAGTGGCTTTCTAGATAAGCATGAGGATTGCTGCTCTGCTGATAATGATGATGCGTCTCCATGGAGACCGGCATACTGTTGTCTGAGCTCACCTGATTTCTCCGTCACCTGCTGCATCTCTGTCTGTGGGACTGCAGGGAAAGTATCAAACACACACACACAAAAACCCATTAAATAAGCAATACTGTTTCCTCTGAGATAAACAGATTATTCACTCCACTTCCGTCCTGTAATGATTAACAGAAAACAAACACACACACAATAGCCCGTATACTCTTCCCTCACTATTGCCATCATGTCCCAGGCCAAACACTAACAGGCCACCCACTGCCCTACATGAACACATCTATCATTAGCTGTGATCTTATCCTCCCTAAAAATAACGCCCAACCCCACACACACACCCCCTCCCACTCCCAATTTTTCTTCCTGTAATTTGCTGATATGGAAATCAGCATAAACTCGTTTGGACTCTGACGCATTCGGTTCTCAGAGGATCTGATTCCTCGGGCTTAGATTAGTACGTCAACACGGGGTCTGCGGCCGCCGGGATATTTGTTGCTGTTCGCTGGTATCCTGTTCATCTAGTGTATGTCTCTCTCTGTAAGCTGCGCTATAACTGTAAAGGCAGGGTGTTTGAGGTGAGAAGAGAATGATTTGTGCATACTTGCTGAAACTGTATACACACTAAACTTCCAAAAAATATGTAAATGTTTTTCTATTTTTAGAAACTTGCAGACTTATCAAATAACCAGAAAGACTGATCTGACTTTCTGTTTTGTAGAGAGGAACTGGGGCTTGTAAATAATTAAAAGGGACTGCTGAGGCCTTCTAATACCACGCTGATTGTCCAGGGAAATAAAGGGAAGTTCAATGAAATGACTTGATTCCTTCACTCTCCATTTTTACTGGCTGGTATGTTTGGGGGTCGAGGTGACACACATACGTGCCATTCTTCCTTCCTGACTAGACAGCGGTGTCTAACCCTGATTTTGTCCGAAGCTTTTCTCGCCGCCAGTCACAGAGCAAAGAGACAGGGTGAGCTAAAAATACTTAAGTCACCAGAAAAAATCCCAGTGAGCTGAGGATTTGTTTTCTAGATTGCAATCACGTAGATGATAAATACTGTGGATGGATAATTTTATAATTTATTGTGAGTGACGTGTAATACGTAGTTGGAAATTATTGAGGGAGTAGGCTTTTACTTTAGGCTTTTTATGTTATGTAGCCCTGAAAGTTGAATGTGGCCAAGACCACTATAATAAATACTATTATGTTTAGTTTTAAAGTTTTCATCCCATGTCATGTTTCAGTTATATTTATTATATTTTGATTTAGTTTCATGCATCATTCATCATTTATTGTTTTGTTTTTTTGTACTGGGTATATACAGTATTTGGAAGTATGTTAGTACGACAAAATAAAACCAACCCTGAACAGTGCTATTATTTATCAAATCTGAGCTCTGAAATGACTTAAGTGCAAAAATTAAAATAATTATTCCAAGTAACATGACATTGTTTATGGGATGATGTACTTGAGAAAACTGTTTTATTAAATTAATTGACATAGCAGTATTCTGTTTACACTGCACACTGTCTTTATTCACTGTTTCCCGACTATAAAAACAAACATATGTGCCGTCCTATACTGTTATTCACCAGACAGCTCTTGGTTCTGTGGACACAACCTTATAAAATAATGCTATCAATAGACAAGGAGCTAAAAGTTTCCTATTTTATCTGTCTGGTTAGACAGAAAGAGCCAGGGACAAGACACCAGCTGTCAAATGCTCGGTTGACATACTGTTGCCATACGCAGGGCGACATGGATGCCTTAGTGTGTGTGTGTTTAATTCCAGAGGGAAAAGAACAGTGAATGGCAAGGCCAGTTGAGTTACAAATAGAAACAATAATTCCACAATTAATCCAATGCGCTAAAATAACCCAACTATTTGCGTTAGCTTAACCAGTGATAATTATGAACTGTCAACAGAGCTTTATTTATAACAAGGATTTATAGTGTCTGTGCACTATCCTTTGTGTCAAACAGCTGAATCAAATATCTTTCCTCTCATCAAAAATAGTGTACTGCAGCATGTTTGCACTTCCAGGCTGCAAGTATCTTTTAATGTATTTGACTTTTGTCTCAGATCTTCAAGCGTGAAATTGTCCTTTAAGGCACGATTAAAATATATATGATGGTACTGGTTTATTTTTAGGTTTGGGTGCTTGGGCTTTTTTCGTCTTCACTCATTTTTCATTTAATGTATATACCTGTATGTATATGATAAATCCAATAAAAAAGTTTAAGTTTACTCTGACTTACCTTTCATCTCCCTCAGAGTCAAGGTTTGGCAGGCTGCAGAAAATAGAGACAAAATATATAAATGGAAGTTTATCTAACAATTCTGCAATTGTTCCTCATCAAAAGTTGTAAAAATACAATGTAAACTCCCAGATGCCGGGGGATATTTATGAAGTCTGGTTATGTAATTTGAAAAGGCCTTAAAACTCAAATAAACTCTTATTTTTAGAATTAAATGTGTCAAAGTGTACACACATACAGTACAGCCACACATACATGCACATAACCATTCACATTCAGACTCCTAACTCTAAAATTCATTAAAATCTGATTGGCTGTTTGGAGCTTTGCACATGCTCAGTAGAAGCTGCGATGTATTTTTAGGTTTGCTAAGTTGACACCTCTTTCATCCTGAGAAGGTGACTCTCAGAGAGCAAGAGCTGATTTACACCAGTTTAGTGCAGCAGCTGTTAGAAAGTGAACTGGTGACTGACATTCAAGAAGCTCTGACATGCCACATACATACATGCAAACACCCGTGTGTACTGACTGTGTAAAAGACATTGAAGTGAATGGTGTCAGCAACTCTATACAGCAGGTGTTAAACTGAAAAGATCTATAAAACAAGCAATTAAGAATTAGTGAAAATTTAAAAAAATGATGTAACATATTAAAACATAATGTACATTTTTGTATTTAGCTGTATGTTTATTTATTTATTTTATTTTATTTATTTATTGTTTTACATATATTCATTATTTTGTTATAAAGTAAAATAAAGAAACTTACTTGATTACTTGCAAAATTATAACACAAATTTTTAAGTAAATTGTTTTTCTTTGTAATTTTATTTTTAATTTAAACAACATGGGGGGGAAAAAAGAAGTGAACAGATAAGACAAGTGAGGCTAATAAGCCATATACTGTAAGCTCATGTAGTGGACCTCTTCCTAAATTAAGTAAAATAAAAATCCATTTAAATAAAAAGGAAAACAAGAGATTCAAAAAATAATTATATATAGTTTGAAATTATAGCGAGCTGTTAATAATATGTAGGTTGGCTTTCCATATCCGTGCACCAAGATATCTCAAGGAATACCGGCTGTGGTTTTCTAAAAAGGAAGGAATCTGTCTGGTATTAAAAGAATGAATGAATTTGAGAATTAAGCTTGAAGAAGTTAGAAGTTACGAAGATGATAGGATGGCAAGAGGCAAGAGTATAAATACATAATATGGGCAATGCGGAAAATGAATGCTTTCAAGAAGTTCTGAAGTGAGAAATGTGGTGAGATTACAACATAAAAATTGACATGTCAAATATCAGTTTTCTTGTTGTTGTTGCTGTTGTTATCAGGACTAAACTGAACAGTTCCTAACAACACACAACGACAGCACCCCTTGAGAAAATGACCTCATCAGCCCTCATCACCTAATGACACTCGAAAAACACTGAAGCCTGAATGGACGACTGATTGTTTTTTTCCTGCAGCCATCGTAAAAACAGAGTAATCATGCTCACAGCTTTCATCTCTGACTGAAGCACCGAGGACTATTTCCCCCTCACGTCAATCAACACCTCAAGGTCACATTAGAGGAGAATTCATGAGGGAGTCGTACAAGAACAAGTTTCTATCTGCAGCGAAAAAACTCAAGTCTAATCATCAAAGCCAGGCTGAGGAACTTCCCACAGTTTCTAACTGTCCTTTAATTAACTTAAACGTCCATTTAAGACTTTAAGTCCCCCAATGATGACAGGGAGTAATGGTGCATGTTCATTGTGATGACCACGCCTGATAAAGACTGATAATGCTGCTGTCAACAAACATTAAATTTAGTCTCTTAAAGAGGGTCTTTTTTTCACTCGCTTTTCTTGTTTGAATAACTGAAACCCAGCTACAAACAATATAAAGTAAAGTGCTCGTTTAACATTCTGGTTTTGGACACGGGGTCAACCAGTTGATGTGTTGCAGTTAATTACTTCAGCAGGTACAGTTTATGTCCCAACCCCGCTATCCAACTGGCTACAGTATGCTGGCAAGTTTTGAGACTCGGGACCTTTCTGCACACAAGACATCCAACCTGCACTGCTTTGACTGGATACTGAGGTCAAGCTACAAATAGTCATCCACTTTAATGAGAGAGAAATCCCAGACGCTCCCTCTATGCCATATTTGGAGTGAGAGAGCAGGTGGGTGAGGAAGGGTGGTGGTTGGGGGGTCCCATCGATGGAAATGACGGATTGTGTTTGGAAAATACAGCGTTGGTAAATACGTCACCCCACCAAAGGGAAGATGCCGTCCATCATGAGCTGTAATTTGACCCACTAACAAGTTTTATTTCATCCAAAACGAACCAAAAGCGAGCGACTAACACAGCGAATAGAGACACTAAAAACATAAAGCACAACTTGTTCCTGATGATGTTGTCATACTGCTGTGGTATTGTATCAATGTTACATACCTGCCCTAAAGTTCAAGGAAAAGCAACGAAAAGACGTGACTACACTGACGAAAAACTTGATCTTGATCTTGGAAACATTAGTTGACCGAACAGCGGACCTTGTGGTGAGATTGTTTTGCCAACTGTTGTTTCCAAAAGGTAAATTTCAACGTTAAAGATCAACTTGAACAAGAAGTCCTTAAAGTGCTCAGAAAAATGGAACTTCCATGAAAACTGGGCAATTTCATCTGCTGAGATCATGTGATATGTGTCAAGTAACCAAAATAGTTCTCATTATGACAACATGAACAGCTGATCAGTAACAGCTGACTCTGAGCCACGAATCATTGTTAAACGAATCAAACACTCTTCTGATTAGTCATGCTGCTGTTTACTTCTGTCAGGCACATACAAGCCTCACTGATCCTCTATTTGCTTTATGTGCATTTCTTATCTCAGTGATTTGTATCTGCTGGTTTTTGTTCTGCGCTGAATCTGTCGCACACTTGCAGACCCTCCCAGATACAACGTTTCATCCATGTGTAGCTCTAAATGTTCCTGACTGAAACACAGCACAACATTAACAACAACTTACATAGTGGGAACATAAGGACAAACTCCTCTTAATGTGTCTGAGCGCTTCAGGAGGGCACAGTCTAAATGACAGTCCTCCTTAGTCTCTACATGGGACACATGATAAGTGAGAGAGTTCAGCACCCAGCAGGGTCTACAATCCAGCCTGATATCAGAGGGCGTGCCAGCCCGGCCCTGGCATCGGTACAGAAGGAGGAACTGTGTGTGTGTGTGTGTGTTTGACTGCCAGGGACATCACGAGAAACAAGTAGGGGGTAACTAAACTTTGTTGACATATGGAGACTGATATTGGCGCTATGCTGGGGAGGTGATGAGATACTCAGACGCAGGAGATAGAGGCTAATGACTCCCAGAATGCATTGGGTGTGATATGTGTATTCAGTTTCCGCTGAGCTATTTCAAATGTGCTCTGCAGAAGGTTACATCAGAGCAGAGAAATTATATAGTACAACGGTCCACACACAAATAATCACTATCACAATCACAAAATGTACTGAACCATCCACATTACGTTCATAATTAATATAAATTAAATATATATTCAAGTATCAGTGCACAATTAATCATAACACCCATGGACAATCATGCGCCTTACTACCATAGCAATATCCACCTGGCTTGCACTAATGTACACTGAACTACACTGTAGTATATTAACGTTTTTTGGGGGCATTTATGCTTTATTTTGAAAGTGAGAGAGACAGACAGGAAAGGCAGGGAAGAAAGAGGGGATGACATGGGCTGGACTCAAACCAGGGCCACTGCGGTACAGACTCAGCCTTAATAGTACGCGCTCTACCCAGTGAGTCATGACATGTGACTAAAGCTGCATATTTAAATCGCATAAACTGAGTGAAAGAAAAGACGCTTGGCAAAAGCTCTGAAATAAGCTGTAAGTTACCTTTAAGAATAGAATATACTGTATAGATACAGTATATATATATAAAACTGCTCGTAACTCTGAAACGTACCACCTGTTACAAGAGGTCCAAAGTAGAGATTGCTTTGCTTTGAGGAGTTTCCTGCTATAAAGATGTGAAATCACTGATTTGGCAAACACTTTTGTCCAAAGTGACTTACAACAAGTGCATTCAACCTCTACAGAAATATGAACTAGATGTAGTCCAAAACTTTAAGAGAGTTTCTTAATGCAAATGAGACGTTAGAAGTTAGCGTGGCGTACTTAGGTGTCTTCTGTAAACGGTGGGTTTCTGGCCTGCAGCCACAGCAAGTCTGTGGGATGTTTCCCCATCTGCATTTGACTAAATTTGGGTCAGTGGTGCATGAAAGGATCCTCACATTCCACCACACTCTATCTATCAGCCATAAAAGCTGCCATATCAGCTCTATTTCACTGACCTACAAATCAATTTGTTATATTGCCATGTCATGTTAAGAGGTCTGATTTTGATGCTAATTGCGATGCCTTGTCGGGGACGTAGAGTTTATCGCTGCAAGAAAACATAAATAAAAGCTCCCTGACATACCAATTACCTACCAGAGAGGTTTAAAAAGCATGAGTTAGAGTATGAGGAGGAAAAAACTGCCATGATATTGACCAGGATGGTCCGAGTCTCCATGAGGAGCACCTCTTCAAATTAACCTTTCACCTCTAGATTGAATTTCATTACGAGAATGAACTGTATAACATGCGATACATGGATTTCTCTGAGGGCGCATGTATCTTATTGCTCTGTAATTGAATGGATGGGGAGGTGGTTAATATACTGGGGAGACTGCTGTTTAGATACTGTTATGTTTATAACACCAGCACTTCCCTGTTGAAGGGAAACCCTCAAACACGCATTTCATTTAGGCACAGGAGACACTTAATCACAGTAAATATCAGATAATTAGGACAAACACTGATTAGCGTCATCCTCCTGCACCATCTAGCAACTTGATGTTTAGAGGATGATCACAATTATTTTCAAAGAGGACCTTGTTTTCTTAGTTTAATTACTATAGAGCTACATAGAGTACCTCTCAGTCTCTCAGGCTGATGAGGCAATCCTCTAAATCTAAAAAGAGATTAAAATGCTTTATCTGAAGTATCAGAGTTGACTGACATAGACAGAAAACAGTGAATGTATAACTGACCTGTTCCAGCTGACTGATCCTGATACTCTCTGCATCTCTCCAAGCGCTGCCAGCAACAGGGACGATTTTCCACAACCCACTTGACCCACAATCATAGTCATCTTACCTGAGAGGTTTGAGAGGCAATGACGTAAACAGGTAAGTAACAGAAGGAAACTAATAAGGAGAGGAATTGAGGAGGCAGATTGTGCATCACACTGCCTGATGCTCACCAAAAGGAATTTTGATGTCCACATTAGAAAGTGTTGGTGGTCCATCGGTCCAGGTGAAATAACCGCTAGTTATCTGAGGAAAGCAGAGCACAGACGCAAACTGAGATTAACTCGCTCTTTAACAAGTAAACAGTAAACATGCCATCCATCCAAAATGGTGCAGAGTGAGGCAATAAGAAGTAAATGTGACCTCATTCTTTTTCCCTTAATGCAGGGGAAGGAGGGTACTGGTGCGATTCACTTGCATGATTGACATACAGAGAATTAATTGAGCAGGCGAATCGCTGCAGTTTTAAATTTTCCAGAGCTATAAAGATAATTCTCCTACATTAATAACAAATGTCGATAGTGCAAGTCAGTGCAACGTTGAAAACAGCAGCGCCGAGAAATTGTTCACATCATTCCAAGTTTTGTCAAAATGTGATCTGCGATTCGGCGGTATGACGTACAGACTGTGTTGTGATGATGAAACCTCAGGCCATTTATTTCAAATCTGAAAATGCTGTTGAAGAGCAATCAGTCTCCATTCAGAAAAGTCAGAGATACTGTGGATGGGATTTATCTGTTACGTAAAAATAGGCACAGTATGTACTGTATACACTACAGTATATATATAACACTATGTAGATGTAGGTCTGGGCATTCATCCAAAGTCCAAGCATTGTTCTTCTTTTAACTTGTCAATCTCCATTTCACACCCATGACTATATATGTATGATATGATATATGGTTTTCATTTACTGTCTTTAAATGCCAGATCAGAACTTATACTGTAGGTTAATACTCATTTTCAAATGCATTAATCTTAAATAACCAATTTACCTGAAGCTTTTTTACAGTTATAAACCTCAGTGTATTTATTAACACACTCTGACCAGCTTTGCCTTTCTGTACCTTCAGGCTCCACAGAGAGGGGTGAAAAGCTCTGTGTTTTCAGGCTCCCTTTTCATTGGAATAATTTACAATTACACTTTTAATGTATAACATCTTTTGGATTATTCCAAACCAGCAGAGGGTGGAAAACATAACAGGAAAACTATAAAACATCATTTACTGATTTTTGTTCTTCATAGCATAGAAATCTCTAAAGGTCATAACAAAACCTGGAGAGAAAATGTGTTTGCCCCCATTAACTCAGTCCGTGTAATTTGTAAAGATTGACCTTTAACAAAAGGTAAAATGTTCACAATTGTGAAGACCACTCTAACTGCTACATCCCCGCATCAGTTTTGATAAAACCTGGAGGAATATTGCATCTTGTTTCTGACCAGATGGCATCTGGTGGGGGATGACACACTCTGTCCGTCTGTGTCTCTCTCACCTTGATACAGATGTCTTGGTCCACGTCCTGGAAGGGTATGTCGCCCTCATGGTCCCCCGGTGAGCTGTAGTTGTTCCAGTCGTCCCTCGGGGGGCGCTTCCGGTTCACCACCTTCAAGGGCTTGAGGTGTCGGGACGAAGACGAGGAGGAGGAGGAGGATGAAGGGAAAGGTTTAGAGGATGACTAGAGGAGGGTTGTGTAACATCACGCACAAAGGGGTAAATGGGGATATTAATAGGAAGACAATAAGGTGGAGGAAGAAAACAACATTCACAGCAAAGTGAGACAGTCTGGACGCAGAGGCAGGGGAGATAGTCAGGTTGCGAACATCTATATATCCCTGTACTTTGCTGAATTATTTTAACCCCCTGTGGGATAAAAAGGTACCACAGTGATTAATGCTACTTCATCAATAGACCTAAAGCTAAAATAAAAATGTATCTAAGTAAAGCGCTGCATCTGAGAACTGTCTATAGTGCAAACAACAATAACATCAGAAATGGACTTTCACTGTCAGCGCTCGTGCTTGTGTGTCAAGAGAAGACACCACGTCTAGGCTACATGATGAACGTCTCCACGCTGAAAAGTCTACTGTTCATCTCAGTCAATGGACCAGGGGTTGTCTCCTTCCCTGTCCAGACATTTGCAGAGATATGGGTAAAAGAGGGGCGACACATGATGAACCCTCCACAGGAAAGCAGAAAAAGAAGACAGAAGTCGGTCATCAAAGCAGACTGACAAGTAGGCATATACTGTAGCCTATTTATTTTATGTTGATAGCACGTTGTGCTATTCCTTTTAGTGATTATTTTCTAATTATTGAAGTTCATAAATGTTTTGGCACACCTGGCTGAGTGGTGCTATCCATGGTACTGAAAGGGGAATTTCAATCTGCCATGTTAAATTAGCATTTAACCTTTTGTTTTGTTGTGTATGAGAACATCCCCTATGTGTCCACATGAGGGAAAGGACAAGGCAAGAGAGTGAAAATATCGCGCTACTTGATTACTTAAATTTAGAAAATAGATTAAAATAGCATGCTTTATATCTATATAGGCCCACTGTGGTTTATGATTTATTGTCATGAATAAAAACGTTTCAAAAACATCCCTGGAAACAAACGTTGTCTACCTAGTTGCCTAAATCAAGCCAACCCCCAAAAAACGTGTGCACATGTACTTACCACTGCCTGGTATCTATTTTGGTTGTGATTGCTGGAGCCAGAGGTTAACATCGCTCTGGGCTCCTGTTCCTCTCCAATCTCATCACTTGAGAAA
The DNA here is from genome assembly GCA_916700995.1 of Hozukius guyotensis. Classification (NCBI taxonomy): domain Eukaryota; kingdom Metazoa; phylum Chordata; class Actinopteri; order Perciformes; family Sebastidae; genus Hozukius; species Hozukius guyotensis. The sequence continues at coordinate 35,840 of CAKALU010059113.1, read as the reverse complement.
AACTCGCTGAGCTTCTGAACGCTAAAGATTAAACAGAAAGAAACAGAGAAATCAAGTCACTAAATGATGAAAACTAAAATGAATCTGTATAATACATCTGTATAATATGTTCAAAGCATACTAATGGATCATTTATGCTGTATTCAACTATCACAGTAAACACACACAAGCAACACAGACTTTGAATGAGATAATGTTAATTCATGTAGCATCCCTGCTGTTTGCTGTCACATCGTTCATTCAGTGAAACAAATTGGAAAATCTATGGGACATGGTTCACTAACAACGAGCTTTCACTTTCTCTCCCTGTCACACACGCTCACATAACTCTACATCTCTGAGTTAAATCATCTAATTTCTACTTCACTACCCAAATGAGAACAAATGCTCCCCTGATACAGGTAATCTAAATCTGATTACTAAATCTGTGCTAAATGTCAGATCTGACACTGGGACTCATTTCCTTCAGTTTACTCATCTGTGTATCCATAAGTCTCATGGATTAAGACATTCAGTATACAGTAGAGAAGTACAGGTAACATGTCACAGTGAAGCCTGTGTGTTAGAGCAAATACACTGCAGTAGTGACATCACCATGATGGATATTATCACAAGAGCATTATGAAATGAGAATGAGTTTTGAAACATGAAAAGTTTCAGTCCAAGAAGAATAACTGATGCTTATTCAGCACCAAATGACACCTCTAAATATATTTAAAGTTGCACAATGACTTTGCATTTACAATATTGCCTAATTAGCCTTTTCTTCACAACAGAGACATTTTCTCATGTTGAGGTGTGAAGATAAACTGAATATAAACTGTAAGTTTTTTTTTATTCCTGGTGTCTAACAAAGTGTGTCAGATCACACAGTCCCAAAATAGACATCTCAAAGGATCACAGGCAGCTTCCACATTCAAGAAAGAAAAGCCACTCTAGTTAAAATCAGGTGCTTATTGTACACAAGCACAGTGGTATTAGCTGGCCTCCTAAAGGCTCATACAGAAAATGTACGATGTCAGTTTAATCATCCCATCTCATTACACTCCTGACCTGTGATCATCTTCACAGACATAAAGACGGAGATGATGGGATTTAAAGTGACATGCTCTCATTGCCTGTACAGTCTCAAGGAAAAGAGTTCTGCTTCATTGACTATGAGACATCCTTCGAAGACTGTTTTCATTTTTTAAGCAGTAAATTAATTCATACTTGATTTTGTTAATAATCCACATGTAGAGATTATATATCTAGAAGGCTTAATAACCACCTCAGGTTATTCACCAAACAGCCAAATGTTGAAAATTACTTTTTTTTTCTTTGTCTCATTTTCCTGTCTAATTATATATGGAAAGCGAATACTTAAATTATTTTGCACTTATATACTCACTCGTAGCTCAGGGGAACCATTTTAATGTTCAGTACAGTACGTTATGTTTTTCATTTTCCATTGTTCCTTTTTATGAACACCTAACCTTTAAGAGTGGTGAAAGTTTACCTTAGAAAACTAAGTCTGCTGTATGCTGGATACCCGGCCATCATTCTCAAGTTACTTGTTTTCTACCTAAAATGTATCAAGACATCTTGTGCAGTTTAGCACTCCTCTCTGCAGATATAAGCAGTGATTTACTGGTCGTTAATAGGGTGTAATACATGTAGGTAGATAAGTAGGTTAACGAAGAGGATATGGTTATACTCTCCTATATATTCCAATGGCTTTTTGGCCGATAGGAGGGTATACTGTACTGTAAACCGCCAGAAAAAGGGGTGGGTATACCCCATATACCTACATATACCCTCCACTACACTGTGCATCATTTTCATCACATGGAGAGTTCTTGACTTGTGCATCCTCAGTAACGGAGGGAGAGAGATCTGTAACTCTGCAGCAGCCTAATCACAACAGATGTCTTGACTGCCAAACTAATTGAAAATAAACAGGCACAACGTTCCAGTGCCAGAGACAAGTGCACTAAAACAACAGAGAAATTAAGCACTTCGTTACATGAAGAAAGGCCGATCCAATAATGGCTGCAAGAAAAGGTCAAGCGTTTCATCTAATAATGTGACTTTTCACTACTCTATTTATTGTCAGTAGTGTTTCTGTTATCGCAGTTAACATCTCCTTCCGCAAGACTATTTCATAACCAATAAACATTCAAAAACAAAAACAAACCAGTCTTTCCTAGTTCAGATTATGAAACTGCATTCTTAGTCATTTATTTAAAAGAATCTGCATGAAGATAATAATCTGACGTTGCACTATTTTAGTTTCTCACCTAACAAGAGCCTTGACGGTGGAGCGCACCACGCTGGAGAGCAGGAAGAGTGGGGTGACCAGCATGTGGAAGAGGGACAGAGAGGCAAAGGCCACAGCTGGGGACAGATCAGCGTCCTCAGAGATGTGAACATGAACCACAAACGTCTGCAGGATGAGAGGGAGGACAGAATGACCGAGGTTAGTCTCATGGATTTAGATACTTAAACCGTTGAACTGTTTGACTGGCTGATAGGCTCTCGAGGCCCGTTCAAGGAGAAACAGAAATCCCTCTCTGGTTGTCAGCATCAAGTTGCTGTTGAACTTGAGATGTCCTATTAAGTTAGAGTTTGAGGAGCACGATAACATCGAATCAAAGATGAATCACTTGTCTACGTCTGTCGTTTATAATCGCCCCTCTCCTTGGTATCTGTCGGACTTTTTTAATTTGTCACTGCTCAAGTCTACAACCATGAAGGACTTCTATAAATACAGACAGGATTTAGTGTGATGCTGTCAGAGAGTCACTGTGAAATGTCACTGGACGCTGTCTCTGCTCTGTCCTTCACACAGTGGGAAGTCAACAGGATGCTCTCTGCTCAGTAGTTTTCGGCTCGGTTTTTAACTAGACACAACTATAAGCATCTTGAGCGAAACATATTGGATAATTTACATTTAGGTGAATTAATGGTAGAGCTAATATAAACTCACCGTCAACACAGCTGCAATGGGAATAGCTGCATTCATGAAAACTGAAAGCAGAAAAGAAACAGACAGGAGGATGTGAAGGCATGTTATAGGACTTCACCCAGTGAAAATAAATAATGCAAATTAGAGAAGAACTATTTTTTTCTATTGCTATGGTACATTCTCACAAAAAGGCAGTAGTTCATCCATGTCACCTCAAATATTCTGTTAAAATTTTGTTTTGTTTTCTAAGGTTCATTTAAATTGAATGATTACTTGATTACATATGGGATGAGAAAATTCAACATTTTTCGATTTCATTAAAACTTTTTGCAACCAATTAGACAGACTCATAAATACAAGACTGGTTTGTCGTGTTAGATCAGCAGTCTGCAAGTGCATAATAGAGCTGCAACTTACGATTATTTTCTAGATTAATCAAGGAATCGTTTGGTCTATAAAATGTCTGAAAATACTGAAAAATATCCATCCCAGTTTCTGAAAGTGCAAGGTGATGTCTTTAAATGTCTTGTTTTGTCAGGTCAAAACCCAAAGATATCCCGTTTAATATGTTATAAAACACAGAAAAGCAGGAACTCTCCATATTTGAGAGGCAGAAAACATGATTTTCTGCCATTTTTGAATGAAAAATGACTTCAAAGGACTAGTTTGTAGGATTTAGTGACATCTAGTGAGGTTGCAGATTGCAACCAACTGCATACCCCTCTGCTCACCCCTTCCTTTTCAAGCGTGTCATAGAACTACGGTGGCCTTCAGGTAATTGCTCTCTCTAGAGCCAGTAATTGGTTCATCCGTTCTGGGCTACTGTAGAAACATGGTGGAGCAACATGGCGGACTCCATGAAGAGGACCCGCTCCCTATGTAGATATGAAGGACTCATTGTAAGCTATCGAAAACACAACAAATCTCACATGATTATACACTAATGAAAATATATGAACATTATATTCCATTTCTCCCAATAAATACACCTAAATCCTACACACTGGACCTTTAACAATTAATCGATTATTTACAGAGATTATTTTTTCAGTCGATAAGTTGTAGCTCTAGTGCATACTAGGTAATCACAACATCCCTGTGTAAGGACATTTTTCCTTTTTTCTTCCAATTATTTTCTGTGATTCCGCCATTGTCGACTATGCAGTAAATTCAAAATGTCATGAAATATTATCTAAGAAATGAATGGATGTCAAGATAAAAACAAGCTGTTACTGCAGTGACAGTGTAGTCTCAGCTTTGAATTATTGGTGAATAAATCTTGGCTCCTATTACTGTCATGAAATTGTTTTGTTCCATTATTCTCTCTCGTAAGGGAGGAAATTATGGTCGCTTGACGCTTACTCCTCTTAAATCTGCAATTATTGAATTTAGATTGGACACAGTCTATTACAGGACTGGAGCCATGCAGACTGTTCACCTGGAAGAAGATAAGGTAGCAATCTTTAGAAAACAAATAAGTATTGAGTGACCATATTGTGCAGCTACATCTTAGGTACTGTAAATGGGAAATTTTAGCCGTAAATACATAATTAGTCGCCTTTACATCCAGTTATTTTTACACTTATGTGTTGAATTATAGATGTTGACTGGAAATTGTGGGGTTCAATAAAGTTGGAACTACAATAGAAACACACTGGTCAAGTAAATAGTGAAGTAGCGTAAAGCTATGTGCCTGGGAATGTTTTTTCTGAGGAAGAAACATTTAATTTTGTGCATTATTTCATGAAGCTCAAATGTGAGGGAGCAAAGTTCAGTGTGTGTAGAGGAAGCAAAATGCCTTACTGGATATGGATGAGTAAAGAGCGAAGGCCTTCAGGCTGGTGAGCTCTTTGCCCCTGGTCCCCTCCACACTGTCACAGAAGATGTGTTCCCAGGCGTACAGCTTCAGCAGCTTGATGCCCCGCAGCAGCTCGTTGGTCTTCTTTAGACGTTCACTGGAGTATTCCTGCAAGTGGAAAAGGAAGACTTTGATTAAACAACCATGAAGAGGAGCAGCCAGAGGGCGACATGAGTGTAATCACCTCTTCTTCCTGGGTTCAATTGCCGATACAAACATCTAAGCTATCAGAGAAAAGTGTTTTTCCCTGGTATAACATCATGCTCTATCAAGGACTGAAGGAGACAGTATCATTACGTTTGACTGGGCTTATTGAATAGCTGCTTTGTAGCAGTTGTGAGCAGCAGAAAGGCTTGAGGCAAGATGAGCATATCTTGTGTGATATCTTGTGTCAAGGAGATAAATAATTATGTTTTGAGGTGTTTGTGTTTGTGTGTGTGTGTGTGTGTGTGTGAGAGAGAGAGAGAGAGAGAGAGAGAGAGAGATGTCACGATTCAACACCATCATTACATCCACTTCATTACCTGGTAAGATGTGGATCAACCAATATTGACCAAATCTGTTTGCAAAGTTTCTGCATGATCTCTTTGAAACAGACGCAGCTCGGAGCCCACACACATTGAAGACACTGTTTGCCTTTCATTTCAACATGTGAATAGATTGTTGGTAACCACACACGGTGGAATAACAGGTTTCTGTTAATGCTCATTGTAAAGTAAACCAAAGTATTGTACAAATTGAAGTTTTGACCTGATGATGGTGCTAGATGAAAAGCCAGGGGAAAGTTCACAAAGACCTTGAATGTCTGTAGCAAATTGCATGGTATTCAATCCCATAGAAATTTCACTCTGAACAACAAATGTCAACCTCATTGTGGTACTAAATGAAAAGTCAGGGATCACCAAAGTCCAATTTCATCCTCAGGGCCTCAGTCATTAGGATACATCCTCTGGTCACCCTGATTGTATGTACAAAATTTCATACAAATCCATGCAACATTTTTCTAAAAAACATGTTGGCGTTAGTAAGGGGGTGACCAAAGTCGGCGGGCTTCATCCTCTGGGGACCGTGAATGTCTGTACAACATTTCATGGCAATGCATTCAATAGTTATTGAGATATTTCAGTCTGGACCAAAGTGGTGGACTGACCGCACAACTGCCTGCCAGCAGAGATTGCCATCCATAGCCGCTAGCATGGCTTAAAATAGATCAAAATAGTCACAAGTAGTACTGCATCTCTGTAAAAGAGTCGATAAATATTACTCACCAGGGTGCTCTTTTGTGTTTGGGACAGTTTGGTGGCCACAAAGTATTGTACAGGAGCTAACACAGCGATGACGGTCGCTCCGATCAAGGCACTGATTCCCAAGAGGTAGTATAGCAGGATCACTCCCACAATGATCTGAGAGTTGAAGATAAAAAAGAAAGAAAATATATATTAACCTTGTGGAGAGAAAAATAAGAAATACAAGATTTCCAAAGAGGCGGTCTTCAGTTACACAACGCTCCCCACTGACCGGCTGAAAACCATACTACCACAGTGCACCGCTTTGTGAGAAGCAGTGACCTTGAGCATTGCATACATGCAAGAATGTGTCACACAAGGGATATACAGCTTAAAACCCTCATTTCTGCAGCCTTTGAAGAGACATCATTTAACTGGATGTATACACTGACATTCATACATGCTTACATGTGAAGGAACAAGCAAAGCAGCACATTTTTTACAGGGTTCTGGATTTCAAATACACAACTCTTTAATCCAACATCACTAAATTGAACAACGAATTACGAATGATCAAACTGAATGCTTTTTTCATCCTCTACATATAGTAACTCTCTCTCTCTCTCTCTCTCTCTCTCTCTCTCTCTGTCCAACAACAGAGATGAGTCACGTCTCCACCTGTCCTTGGCTCCTAGCCAGCCCACCCACCGTCTTTGGCATCACACTGAATACATGCCTGATTCAGGAATCCCCAGGACACAGAGAACCAGATGGAGATGGATGACATTTCACACACCCTCTCCTTCATCTGTCACAGTATAATGCGTGCCACTGGGGACGAGGTGGTTGATGGATTGAAGAACAGCAAGATGTGATTTGAGTTCCTTTTTAATAACTCTATAAAAACTAACACCTTTTTAGAGAGGCTGGCTGCCTCTTAGGTATGAGTCTTATGTAACCATGGCATTTACATGTCAATGTTAAGTTATGGAGCCACCAACCCCCATGCGGTTTCAGTCAGCTTCTCACATAAATCACACCTGATTTAAGCGTGTGTTGTAAAACTAGAATAGATTGCTTTTATTGTCATTGCACACATTGTTCTGTACAATAAAATTTGCTGTGCAGCTCTCAAAACGGTGCATGCAACCAGCACCTCATGTCTAACAAACAATGCTTGCGGCTATATTTAGGCAGAGTTGTGCTTTGAGTTAAATGTTAACAATGCTAACATGCTCACAGTGGCGATGCTAAAGTTTAGCAGATATAATGTTTATGTACACCATTGTAGTTTGTTAGCATGCTAACATTTGCTAATTAGAACTAAACGCAAAGCTATTTTTCAGGTATTTACTCATAAACCAAAGTATTGGACAAATTCTGAAAAAATTGACCAGATGATGGCGCTAGTAAAAAAGTCAGCAAATCACCAAAGTCATTCGGATTCATTCTCTGGGAACCACGAGTGTTTAAACAACATTTTGTGCCAGTTTATCTTGTAAACATTACATCTTATAGGACAAGTGAGTGACCAAAATTGCCATTGCTAAAGCCACGCCGCTAGCATGGCTATAAACAGGATCAACAATCTTCTCTCTAGATAGATTTGTTTCTGTAATTGGTGATTATCTCACCTACAAGCGATTCCATAAGCAGCTTTAAACCCTTTATTTCCTGATTAACTGCAGCAGCTTAAAATGTAAAGGATGTCTAAACCTGACAGGCTTGGGAAATTGGAGACACTGAAATAAATTTGAGCAAAAGAGTCGTGCGTTTCGTTTACACAGTATGTGAGCTAAATAAGCTGGTAGCTCCAGTCTACTGAGCCTTTGATACATAAAAGACCTTTTTCACGGCAGACAGTTTGGCTTGTCATAGCAGGAAAAATACAAGTGGAAGAGACAGCATTAAAAACAGCTGCATTACATTTAGGTGAGCTAGCTCCAGGATCCTGGTATTGCGCATGTTGCCTCACTGGCTTACTGGGACACTTTTTAAAGATCTATTTACTTCACTAATGAAGAAGATTTGCTTTAACAGGTTCTAAATCAGCAGGTCACCTGATATACACTATGCCAACATTGAATTACAAAAGTGTTGTACGACTACTTGCTGTCAAAAATATCATGTGACTGATTGTGTTGCTATGTCTAAATCATCTCCATTTCCCTCTCTAAATGACAATTAAATGAAATGAATGTGTTCTTAAAAGTCCTTCAGTCAATCAGTATTCAAAAGGCTTCAAAATCCTCATATATTCTCAGTCATCTTTGCCACAGCTATAGTTGTTGTTCTTCCGAGTCGTGCCAGCTATTTCTGGTTTCTCAGAGCTTTGATTTCCATGCACCTCCACTGACATGAAGTGTAAATAAATGAACAATATGCAGCAGCAGCAGGTAAACATAAATGTGGCAATGTGTGTAACAAATGTATTTCTACTTCAGGCAAAATTGGTTTCACATTTGATATGGATGAAATGATAGAGGCCAGAGGGAAGAAAGAAACAGCGGGTAAATATGACAAGAGAATATCTCGAATAGAGCAGAAGGAATAGAGAAAAAGGAACAAAATAAACTCCAGTTTCAAAGACAAAGCCGTATATCCAGCAGGTTTCCTGGGACACTGCATTTCCTTGAGAAACTAACTGACCTCCAGGGTTTGCTGAAATAGTATTTTTATGATTTACAGGGATGTCTGGTTTCACCTCTAATTTCTCCTGAGGACTTAATACTAAATGAATAACAACATTGCTTATACAGTACTACTGTGTGCTATGAATTACACAATCCATTTATAGGACAGCTTTACAAAGCGTGAAGGTCACAGGAGTGCAATCGACTGCACACATTTGCAGTGTATCTTTTCTAACTCCCACAGGGGCTATAACACCTGACGTTCCTTTCTCAGCCTTCACATCTCTGTGTACAATCCTTTATTCCCCACATGATCGTAAAGTGAGCTTTGCTTCATGAGGCTGATGCATGGCATGATATATAGTATATGCAGCACAACACAGCACACAACAATCCAGTGTAAAAAATGCAGAGCAACAAACACCTTTGAAAACACAAAAAAAAATAGTAGGGCTGCAACTAACAATTATTTTCACTGTCAATTAATCAGTCGATTATTTTCTTGATTAATCGATTCGTTGTTTGGTTGATAAAATGTCAGAAAATGGTGAAACATGTTGATCAGTGTTTCCCAAAGCCCAAGACTGACCACAACTCAAAGAAGTTTACTATCATAGAGGAGTAAAGAAACCAAAAATATTCACATTTAAGAAGCTGGAATCAGAGAATTTGGACTTTTTCTTCTTTAAAAAAATTACTCAAACTAATCAATCAATCAACAAAATAGTTGGCCATTAATTTAATAATTGACAACTAATCGATTAATTGTTGCAGCTCTATAAAATACATAAACAAGACATAGAATTAACATAAGAACAGGGATAGAATACCATAGTTAATGTAAAAAAAAATAAAAATAAATAAGATTAAAAAAATAAAAAAAATAAGATGGAATAGAATACATAACATAAGATAGAAAATAAAACCCACTGAATAATAATAATATAAAAATAAATAATAAATATTTTCAGCATGCACATATACATCAATAACCACTGCAGCAAAATACAACAAAAGAGCAATGCAATAACAGAAAGACAGCAAATGGGAAAAATACCAAAATTATACTACACAATGCATTGTAACGCAATGTAAAACTTGATTCATAGTTGCGCGTTAAGGGGTTACGGCGTAGCTACGAAGCCTACGCATGTTGCTGACGTGCGCTGCCTACTTGAAAAGGTAACTACAAGTTGGGGCTACAGCTCTTACAGAGATAACGCATGGAGAACGCACGATTACTTAATAGAGTAGACAAACATGTTTCTTACCTGTACTGGCATGGCCCACAGGTTGGGACAGAGGAAGAAGAACCACATGAGCTGGTTGGTATCTATGGCAACCAGGTTGCAGATCTGAGCAACAGTTAACTCGCCCATTGACATGTTGGAGGTGCACAGACGCATGATCTTGTTGTAGATTTTGGTCTGGTGAGAGGACAACCACATTCACCACCATGTGGACAAACCGCAGAGACTCAATAATAATGTTTTGGTAAAAAGTCATGTGTGACATGGAATATTTGCTGTACCTGTATGGCCCCGCGCAGGTTGATGCCTGTTTCAATGGCCACATAATAGGAGGCCTGGAGGAAGGTCCTCTGCAGGAGCAGGGCGAAGAAGAGCAGCACAGCCAGCACATACGCGTTCTCTAGAAACTCCTTGGAGGAAATTAAATAGATCCCCAGCAACCTCATCTGGAAGCACAGACAGGTAGGGAGAGGGAAGGTAGAGGTATCGATCAGTTTCTCATTGTTAGATGGGAAGGGACCTTGGCAAGGTCAGTCACACAAGCTGAACTCTGCAGGATTGGATTCAACTCTGTCAGTGATGACTTTCAACTAAGATTGTTCCTGTTCACTTCAAAACCGAGTGTCGAGTGTATCCATTTAAAACGCATCATTTCCATTTCACAGCAGGCGACAACATTGCATGTGAAACTCAATCAAACTGAAGCGAAGTGGAGCCCTCAGAGTATCACACAGCAGCAGATATGTGGAGTCTAAGCTGGAAACCAAATGAGAATGTGTTTCAGCTACAAGACACGGCTAAGGTATCTCCCCCAAAGATTAATTAATTCTGCATCAGGGAGAGATCATTCACTCAGGAGAGATTACAAATTATTGATTAGAAATGTGCCTCAACACTCATCCTTGAAATTTATCTGGTCTCCTTCTTATCCTACTGCCAAAAGCAGAATTCTGACTCTATCTATAAGACCCAGAAACAGTATCCTGCCACAGTCTCATTGGTTCAAATTGTCACTAATAGGCCTATTTTCAGTCTTCTCTCCAAACTGACACCGTCGAGAGTCTTTACTTTGAGTGCTTGGCAAATCTTTTAACCATTTTCCAATTAACTTTTAATATTCCACTGGCTCGCGTGGATGTGACTGTCAAACGAATAATGGAAGAGTTATTCTTACAGAAGGATGCCTCAGTGGCCGTCTGATATGGCCGTCTGGGCTGTGTGGAATCTAAGAAACCGAGACAGCCCCGCCAGCAATAAGCCTCATTAATATTTGATGAGGATTAAATTAGTACACCATGGGGGCAGGTGTACCGTGGAGAGAGGGCATCATAAACGTCTCTTGTGACCTTTGAGAGGCAGGTGGAAGCCACGTGACGTGTCTGTCAGGCTCTACTGAAGCTGTGTTTGTTTCTGAATCCTTGTCCTTGTTTATTTCTGACAACATCTACATGCTTTCTCAGGAAGAGTTAACCTTTCCCCAGAATTTCAGTCTGTGCTCATCTCACTGGTTTGAAGTGGACGTTTGCTTATACTGTCAGCACTCTCAGTCAAATCTGATCAAACCACACACAGTCTGGATGAAGCTCTTAATATATGATAGCTAAGGATCACCTTTTTTCCCCAAATTTTGCTTTTAGTGCTGCCTATTTAGTCATGTGTGTAATGTTATACACAAAAGATTTGAAACCAAGTTTTTAGGGTCTTTAAGACAGAACGTAGGGATCCATTAATGGGGCAAAAAGACTGAAGACTTTGCAAAGAAAACAATATAAAGTTTGACCGCCAGATTTCGGTGAAACACACTAAACTTAACCAGAAAATGAATCAAAGACGAGACAGAGTTGTTTCATTTTTCTACAAACAAAAACTGATACCATCGAATAATTTGTATGATGCGGTAATCCTGTGAAAATTCTTCAGAGTAACTTTAAAACTATGGTGTGATATGGCAGCACACACACAAAATGTAAAATCTGTATTTCACCTCTCTATTACAATGTGTTCAAATATTCTAAACTCAAGTTTTACTTACTAGCTCTGGAGCTTATGACTGTATCACACAGCCTTCTTCAGGGAATGGGGTGTATTACAGATCTTATCACAAATCACTAGCAATACAGAAGGTGATGATGTTGATGATGATGTTGTGACAAGTGAAAATGAGACACCAATTCAGCAGCCACATTTGCTTATGAACCATAGAGTTTTATTCCCTCTGTTATGTTATTTTATGCTACCCTATTGTGTGCATGGCAGTGTGGTTGACCCCTCACCGGCTGCTGAATTGTGCGGTTGTCCTTGCTGATGTGGTGGACGATGCCGGAGATGCAGAGAGGGCCGGCGAAGCCCAGCAGGTCCGCCAGGAAGCGGAATGTGATGCTGAGGATGAGAGGTCTGCCGAATGCTTTCCTCAAAGCCTGCCAGATCAACTTTGGGCTCTGGGGTGTTGTCCCTTGAGGCCTCTGAGGGAAGATAAAAAGAGAGGGGACAGATGTGGAAATATATCAGCATGCTGAGTGAATACGTTGAGGAGGATTTGCTGAATACAGCTAATCGACAGTGACTGAATAAGAATGTTGTCTACTTTAAAGGATTTGGACTCTTAAAATCTAAATCACAAACATAAATCATCCTCTATCCGAACATTCACACTGTTCCATTAGTGTGATGAAGTAGGCCGCTGTTGAAGCTAGGAGTAAACTGGTTTGTTACCAAAATATTATGCACAGCCATTTCTCTGTGGAGCTGTACTGGCAGCACAACAAAAGAAAAAGAAGCAAGGTTAGACGATACAGGCTGCTAACAGAGCAAGAGAAAGTAATTTCTTGAACATAAAAGCTGAATCGACACCATTAACTCAAGAGTCGCTCCACCGCTGCAACAGAAACCGGCAAAATGAGGTCAAGTTAGGGGCTGCCATCCTTCCCGCTGCTGCTGCATCATGGGTGATTAATGGTGAGTTTCACAGTGGAGCTCAGTCAGTCATGTTTAACTGCTCTATAACTAATGATGCCGGACGAGGATGAGGATTAAACAGCAAATGAAAACAAGCTTTTAAAATTACGTGAAATGACAAAAGAAAATTTCAAGTCATTAGAAATCCCTTTGAGAATTAAATAGATGTTTTTCAAGACAGACTAGAGGAGCTACTGATCTTAATTTATATTGATTTATAACGGTCAAAATATATTAATTTCACAAACAACACAACAGCCTGGTTCAGTGAGTTAGCAATGATCAGAGGAAAACATCTGGACTGTCACGGTGCAGTAAACACTCCCAGGACATTTCCACTGTGTGTGTGTGAGATTCGCTGTGAGAACAGACGTGACTGTCATCATGTGTCTCTATATTTCCATTAGAGCTCATGTTGAACCTTCATACGAAACATGTGTCACTGCGCGCATCACACACAAACAAACACACACCCACACATCCTTTCTTTCTACCTTGGGTTCAAACGAGAAGGAAGGAGGACGTTTCTTCTCACACACGCAGAGTGAAACTAGCTTCCCATGAAGTGCAGTGCTTTCACCCCCACAGGGGTCGGGATGTCGCCTTGTTCACAGTAGAATGGGAATGACCCGCCGCCTCCGGGCTCTCCTCTAAATGTCCGACCCCCACCGCCACCCCCCCACCTCTCCACTGGGATCTCTAAATCCCTCTCATCCCTCGCTTCTGCCGGAAGGAAGAGGGGTTGCGTTCACACCGGACGCACATGCAGCAGTGACGAATCTCTGTGACCTCCCAAACACTGGAAAACAATGACCCTGTACAGTAGGCCCTTCACCTCTGACCCCTGACACGTGCTCCAAAAGTGAGACGGAGAGAAAGATAGGGAGAGAGGGAAGAAGGAGAAATGATATGTAACACGGCAACATCCCCATTTCAGACTGAATTAATAAGACTAGGCAAACACACCGTCTTGGGACGAGAGCAGTGTGGAAATAGTCAGAGGGGACAAAAGCAGTTTCATCCACCTGTTCAATTCTCTACCAAACATCTACATTATTTATGAATTTTGGAGAGCTGTACTGCAAACTAGCCCATGTATCAATTTTGCAAAAGAAGAGGAGGAACTGAAAATTGTAAATACTTAATCTTATAGGAGGAAGCGTTGTTTGATTGTCAAAATAGCAGCTATTATATTTTGGTTAATTTATAAATAAGTGTATGCTGATGTGAGCATATGAGGATACACTCAATGAAAAACCTTTTTTTAAGCCTTTTTGAGTGTGCTGCATTGCATCGCTTTTGTCCAAAGCGACTTAGATTTCATTTCATTTCATCAAACCACCAAATCGTTGTTGCATCCATCCATCCACCCACTTTCTACTATATACCAGCTTAGAGTCGTAGGGGGCTCAAGTATTCCAGCATGCAATGGCTGAGAGCCAGAGGTAATCCCAAGACAGGGAGTCTATCATGATTTACAGTATCCAGTTCACTAAATCTGCATGTCTTTTGACTGTAATAGGAAACCCACAAAGACACAGAGACAACATGCAAACTCCACCCAGAAAGGCCTGAACTGGCCGGGCAGCTGTGCTAACCACTGACCCACTGTGGCACAAAAGGTGTCTAATATTTTTCTCCACCTCCATTACATTCATGGAGGACAAAAATATTAGAAACAACTCACAGCATACAGTAAAACAAACCAAAACGCCACCACCAAAAACAGCAGCCTTACAAATCATGAGCGTAAGGTTTAATCAGCACCTCTCTGACACAGCACCAACAAAAATGTTTCACAAAAGTAGTTCTAAAGGTATGAAATGGAGGAAACATATTCAATTTGTGAAGTGGAAATGTGTTTTTCCAAATAACAGACAACTTAATAGGACTGAGATGTGTGCATGTTTGAAGGCACGGTGACATTTCAGTGTTTACACTATTGACTAATCATCTCTGTGACGTCTGGATACAGTTTAATGGTCCCAGTTCAGGGCTGAGTCATCACAGGACAGAGATCAACGTCTTTTATGAGAACAGCTGTATCAAAAAACAAACAAAAAAATCTACTGTAAGATTCCCATATCACTTCATGCACATATAGGACTGACCAACAAATAGCAAATTCAACATTACAAACAAGATTTATTAAGAAAGTTAAACCATCAAATGGGCTCAAAGTGAAGTGAAGTGAAGTGAGGCACAACACGGCTTGAGCTGCACTCTAAGCTCTTACATAAATACTTACTGTATATTCTTATTTGTGTCTGTGAGTGGGAGATCCAAGTTGAGTTCTTGATGAATCACTACATTCAGAAAGAGACAGCACTTTTCTCCTATTTCGTAATCTGGTTTGCCCGTTGCTTAAAATAACACAAGGACCCTTCACATGCAGACATTTGCTTTGTCATTTGTGTACAAAATTATTTAACATTTCACTTCTCACAGAAACTAGAAGTCATGGGAGAAACAGCCCAATACTATCACTCACTTTCTCCCGATTTTCTTTCCAACATACAGACTATCTTCTACCACTTTCTGTTGCAATCTGCACCAGTGCCTGACACATCCACGATTATTTATTCAGCACCAATGACGCAAGAAGCAGAGTGATGCTTTTGATTTCTACCACATCAGTTACAGGATCTCAGATCTAAAATTAAACAGACCTCCCACATTTGAAATGATCTGAAGAAAATGTTATAATGGCTGTTATTATACATTCTGTATATTACAGAATGAAGATGAGCCCTTCAGTTTCTTTGCAAATGCACATGGTGGAAAATGGTACAGCATAGTCAAGAAACATTTACTGATGTGATACGTCTAATGTACATTGTATTGGTTGAGCTGTGTGTTCTATGATGCCTTTTCACACTGGTCTATGGGCTAAATTGATTCAAGCACTAAGCGGTAATCCCATGTTGCCCAAGAAGAAGAGATTACCAACACTAAACCAGTCAGTCGGTGCACTAACCTTCTGGTTTTCGAAGGCCTTGCGTAGCTTTATGTAGTTGGTGAGGGCTCTCATGGCGATGGGCAGTTTGCCGATGACTTTGAGGTCGATGGGTCGTCTGTGAGCGGCGGTGATGAAGGTGTTCATCCACCAGTAGGTGGCTTTGGACAACAGGTTGACGAAGGGCTGCAGGAAACGAACACCCAGGTCCTGGAGGTCCTCGGGGGGCTTCACCTCTGTGGGATCGGCGAAACACATGTAGCGCTGTGAGAAAAGGAAGGAAAGGAAGACAAGTTTGATTTAGTATTCGACTCACTGTGTCGTCTGCAGTGGCCTGAAAATAAAGGGTGAATATAAAAACATGCAACCGCTGATTAGACATCCAATGAAACAGAAACATCAGCTCAACTGTGACAACATCTAGAGATAATAATTATAATGTCCTCCATAACTGCATATTAGAGCTACAACACAGTGGATATGACAGTTGAACACACTCTTATTAGTAGGATTAATTATAGCTGCTGAAAGATAAATTGTCTCTAGTGTGTATTAATTACAGGTTGTCTGGTGTCACTGTGGCAATTGCTGAATCTTGGCAAAGCTTGACATTACATATGTTCTCCTTTCACAACCATTAGGCTGAACAGAATAGAAATAACAACAGAATAGAAGAAATAGAAAATAATATGTGGTGCAGTGAAATTAAGCTTCACAAAATATCATATGAAGACAGTGAAACAGAGTCGACGCTTGTTTTTAAGCTTTATGGAAACTAGGTCAGTGACTGGCAGATGAATCAAAGAACGCGTTCAAATACTGGTTACTATTTATACACACAAACACAAATTATATTTATTTCATTATACTGTAAGCCTCATAATATTCTGTTTTTGTGGCTTTGTTTTAAAATGGGTCAAGATAAGAATAAGATACACCAATTATGTTTTGCAAATTCATGTTTTGAAGTGTATTAATTAGTTGAATTTGATTGAACAATTGAAGGATTAGCAGTTTGCAGCAATGTCAAGAGAGAATTATTGAAAACCACTTAAGTGACATTGAATTATAACAATGCATTTAGAAAGCAAAACATTTTTGTAACAAAAGAATTCCTGTGAAAGAGCTAATTTAAAATGTACTGCTCAAAGAATTACACATCCAGTAAAAAAGGTTTAGAGCGCATGCCTCAACAGACTGAGAGCAGGGCATGATGGGAGAACCCCTTTCTTTGCTGTTCACCCAGGGGAGTCAGATCCAATGACAGACACGTGCTCAGTGCAGAGGTTAACAGCGACAAAGACACTCTAAATTGCCCAGAGGAAAAGAGGAAAAAAGAGAGTCTGACATTTTCTCGTTCCTGTTCAAAAAGGGTTAGATGACGAAAATGTCAAAAACTGAATAATCAAAAGATGTGGCCGTGATTGGTTTGTTCTGCAATCAATAGAATACAGCCAGATAAATGAAAAGTTTCCTCAGCTCTCAAAATCAGTTTTAAAGATAGTGTTGATCACATTTCAGCCGCAGTTTAGCGTGGCAGCAGTCTGGCACACCTTTGAACCACGTACAGTATGAGCCAGATGGCAGCCTGAGGCTCTTATTGTCGGTTTCATAAAGCTGAGAGGATCTGGCTTTCATGTTGTTATCTTTATTTTTTATTCTGTCCTTCCTTTTATGATTCTAGATGTGTTTTATTTTTCTTGCCTTATTTTTGCTGCATTTTTCTTGAGAAGTTTGAGTTTCTGTTCCTTTAATAATGTGTTTTTAGTAGGGCTGTCAATTGATTACATTTCTTTATCACGATTAATTGCAAATTAATCACACATTTCTTATCTGTTGAAAATGTACCTTAAAGGGAGATTTGTCAAGTATTTAATACTCTGATCATCATGGGAGGGGGCAAATATGCTGATTTATGCAAATGTATGTATATATTGATAATTGGAAATCATGCCTTTAACATAAAACATACGCTCAAATCATAATATGGCAAACTCAAGCCCAACAGGCAACAACAGCTGTCAGTGTGTCAGTGTGCTGACTTGACTATGACTTGCCCTATGAATTGCATGTGATTATCATAAAGTGGGAATGTCTGTAAAGGGGAGACTCGTGGGTACCCATAGAACCCATTTTCATTCACATATCTTGAGGTCAGAGGTCAAGGGACCCCTTTGAAAATAATGTAAAGTGGTCGCACGCATCCAAAACCGTAGTAGGCCGGTGCTGGCCCAGTAGAAGACAGCAATGAAAAACGTAGAAAAAAGTCTGTTCATTGTAGCTCCCTTTAAGTGCAATTTATTGGCACATCTTAGTAAGTGAGGTTTCGAGCACAAGCTCTTCTTCAGACTACGTTTTTCACCCCTTTGAAAATAGCCATGACAGTTTTTCCTCGCCAAAATTTAGCATATGTTTGTAGCGTTATTTAGCCTCCTTTACGACAAGCTAGTATGCCAAGGTTTTTAAGTTTTATATCATATCAGTACTCACTCTAGCTTTAAATCTGAGCCCGCTACAACCTAAAAATTCTCTACTTTCTCTCGTTTCTAGCCATGTTAGCAGCACGGCTTTAGGAACAGCGATGTCAGTCAGCCAGACTGAAACATCTGGACAATTTTTGGATGGATTACAGTGGAATTTTGTACAGACATTCATGGTCCCCACAGGATGAAGCCAAAAAACTTTAGTGATCCCCTGACCTTTCACCTAGCACCACCATGAAGTTTAAATATTAGTTTTTTGGTAAAATATCTCAAGACCTATCAAATGGATTGTTATACTGTACATTTTGGTACAGACATTCATGTCTCCTTCACAACATTCACCACTATGACACGCACCAACATAAACATTAATTTCCAAACAGCTCAACATGTGTGACAAGGGAAAATAAACATGTAGTTTCATTGCACCCAACCTATTTGTATCTTACCCTGGGCAGCTTTACTGATCACTGACCACTGGAGCCATTTGGATTTCAGACTAAACGAAGAACAGGTGACTAAATCTAAAAACCTTCAACAATCAGATGGCTACACACAACTTCACACATGAGACAAAATACACAAACACAGACTCACCCTTCCCAGGATGACATTGATCTCCACAGCTAGTAGGAGTCCATACAGCAGCACCAGCAGTCCGGTGATGCAGTAGCGTAGCTGCCTTGGGCCGATGCCATGCTCGGTGTACTTGGCAAACTTAGTGGTCTTCATGATGAAGGCCAGCACCCAGTAGATCAGCAGGGCTGAGGAGATTTAGCAGGGATCGGAAAAAGACAGTAAATCACTGGACAAGCCAAAAGTATAAATAACCCGACTGCGGACATATTATTTTAGAGCTGGTGTTTAATAATGTTTGTCAGTTTGTTTGAAACTATATAGCCATGGCTTAATTAATGTTTTTTACTGAGTAATATTTTCTGCATCATTTAATTTCTTGTTTTAGTCTTTTTAACTGTACTATGTGCTCTTTATTTATTATACAGTAAGTGCCTTCCTCTTCTACTCCTTTTCTTTCCTTTTTTCATCCTCCTCTTCTCCCTTTCCTCCTCTCCTCAGATGTCAACAGCAACACCTCAGCGATGTGTGTCTAACAGCTTTCAAGGTCAACTTTAAAGGTCAACTTTAATCCAGTAAATAGCAAGTAAGTCAATTTTCTTCACTCCATGAAGGTCTTTTGATCTTTAGTCAGTTTAAGATGTTTATTGGGGCAAATATTGAGAGATTGATTGTGATAAAAGATGAGAAAGCTGTCAGGGAACGATTACACTGCGGGGTAACAAGATCATCCACTCGGACTGTTATACAGAGTTTACTTCTTTATTATGAAGAGCATCTATACCGTGACAATAGTGGCAGCGTGCAGGTTGATTGTAAAGTCTCGGTTTATAAGATTAATTTCTGTTCATGCAATGATGAGCCCAGCACCGCTCCACCAACTTCCATCAAGAAACTGAGTGTGATATAGCTCAGCCCCGTGATGGGAGTAGCGAGTAAAGCATCGAGAGCAGAACATAGATGAGTTAATGATGCGTGCAGAGAGTATTAACAGTCGAAGAGAAGCAACCGGGTGATCATTACAGGAGCAAACATGGGATGGAAACTAATGGACTAAGGTGAAGGGTGATATTGATGTGAAATAATGTTAACTGATGCATTTCACAATAATTGGGTGAGATACAGACCAATAAATAGATATCACTGGTTAACAGCTGACTAAGAAGAATACAGTGTATGTCCTAATGTATCTCTTAATTAACATGAAAACACTATATTGTTGCTATGGGGATGTTTTATTATAGTGTATTAATTCTCACAGGTCATAAAGGGTTACGATGAAAATAATCACAAGCAAGGAATCTATTTTTGTTGAAAACACAGAAAAACTGTGCAGATCTTTCACCAGAAAACTAATTTTCCTAATGAAAAGGGATAATTAATATCCACCCAGAGCAGAACAATTACACTAGATGATAATGCCCTCAATCATTTTACAATCCTGTCTGATTGTAATGAACCATTCATCTGTAAATGGTTGCACTGACTCAGTTTATAATTATATATTAACCTGAGGAGCTTATGTAATTTGAATCTGCTGTTGTTCTGACACTACGGGGTAAAAAAGATAACAAGGGTCAGTTTATATTACATAGTTTGGAGGGCTCTGCCAAATAGTTCGAAGCTTCATTCAAAACGTTACATTAAAATTCTAAATCAACATTTAAATGCTGTGCAGCTTTGGGTTTTGTTTGAATTGTTTTTATGTATGTCTATTCATTCTGTTTAAACTTTAAACACGGTATTTCTGAACAGTTGCTAATAAAGATTGGGCTACACTAATATTATTAGTATTATACTATTTGTAGAATTAGATTGCAGTGATGGTTGCATAGGATTGTTTCCGACTCGTGTGATCCAAACATTTCCAATCACTCCAGAGCGTTGTAAAGTCCAAAACTCAAAATGTCTTGAAAAAAGATAGATGTATTAATTTCCAAAATTCACAACATTTCTTTATGTAATTAAATACTCTGCTTCAATCCACGTTTGTTGGCGTTTAGCCTTTCAAAAACAACATTTTCATTGCGGTCAAAAAACTGTTTGCTAAAACTTTAATAAAATATAAATCATAAAAAAAAAACTGTTTGCTCTCCTGCTTGCCGCACACAAAGGGAGTTATGCACCTGTTTTAACGGAGTGGTCTAGCAGCAATGTAACAGCACCATAAATTACATTTATATAACCACAATAGCAAAAAATCTAATATCTCCCCCTTTTTTTTCCGGGTGATCACGTCATAAAATATGACAACAGACATAAAAGCTTCTTTTGAAAACCTCAATAGAAGCTTCGTATGTAAAAAAAAAAAAAAAAAATTACATTCGGTACAGACCTAATAGTTTGCTTCATCCAGGCTTTTCAAGCCCTGATCACTATTCAGCAATGTTTTCACAAGACTTAATCAAATTTTGATGCAACAATAAGCTCTGGGCTCTTGTTTGAAACCCTGACTGGGTGTTCAGTGGAGCTAGAAACCAACAGTAAAAGGCTGGTGAGTATAAGGAGGAGTGTGAATGATTAATAAACAAAGGATAGCTGAATTAAAGAATACTGTACCTATTAGTAGTTTGGGGAAGTTGGAGGTCTCGATGTTATGATAGTAGACAATAGAGGTGATGCCAGCCATGAAGGCCAGAGCTGCAGGCATGTACAGGTGAAGATGGAGGGACTGGCTGAACCTGCAAATGAAAACCAGATAAAAGAAGAAAAGGCTTAGAGTCAGCACAAAATGATTCTCACAATTGTGAAAGGCTCTTTCAGCAACAGCACTGAAGCCAGTGTGAAAAGACCAGTGAAGTGGAGAGCAGATGGAGAGCTCCTCTATTCACTTCAGTAACAATCACTCACATGCCGTTAGGCAGTTACCCACCTCCACAGTCTGCAGAAACGGCTGATAAACAGTAATCCTGAGTGTTTACTGGATCCTGTTATATGCATCACTACATTAGACAACAACAGGACTTATGTAGCCCAGGCAGAGAGAAGGAGAGGGTAACAGATAACAAGGAGATGGGAGATTTAAAGAGAGAAAGGGCAGAGATGGATTATCTGTCAAGCCGTGTCTCTCTGGGTTTCTTCATGCCTAAAACCTGTGATTGGCAGGTGAACTCTCTGACATTTACCTACTTGACAAAAGGTTTATAAACTGTTGCTGAGTTAGAAGGTAGAGGAGGATCCAACATATTGGAAATATAGACACAACGTTTTGATTGGAGCTATATTTTGTGTGGTTGGAAAGGCTCAGTCAAAACACCTAACGCCAGCTAACAGTTAGTTACATTTGGCACTGCAAACCGTTACTTGGCTAAAATTAGCATGTAGCTAACAGTTATGCCAGCCACTGTTTTTTAGCAACCACAGAAACTGCAAACGCTGTATTGCTACAATACTGTTGGCTATGTACAAACAATGTGATATTTTACATTAACACATACTCAGAAACGTATCACAAACAAGTAGTTAAAGTAATTTAGCAGATATATATATTTAATAAAGAATATGGTGGGAAAACCGCTGTAACAACATTATAACATAACACAAAAATAGCTTTCTGATGTGAGCTGATTCAGCATGCTAGCTTTGCTTTTTTTTTTGCTTCTATGTTAATGCTTTACGTAAATATAAAGTCAATTAATTATAAACTAACTGTGAATATAAACTATAGAAAAAAACAAATATATATATTTAGTCCTGTTTGAAATTGGGTTTATCTGAATAGCCTGGTTGCATGGTAGTTGGAGATGAAGGTGAGAAATAGTGAAGTGTTAATTGCAATTAATTGTATTCACCTGCCATCCCAGGTAATGGAGTGGATAACATCCATTTTTCAGTCGAAACATGCAAATAGTGATACAAGCACCAAATTTGGCATGATGATTCCAGAGGGGACGCTTAGCAAATATAAACGATTGGCCACTTGAAAATCCAAGATAGCGGCCATTTTTCAAGATGGCCGCCAAATTGACCTACCGATAATGATATATCTCATAGAAATTCATCTACTTGATCGATTTCAGTGACCTTTGTGTCAAATTATATGTTTTCTGGCATGCTGGATCTAATTTTGATGTTTGTTTTAACAATTTCTAACTGCAATATGGCGGCCATTTTTCAAGATGGCTGTCAAATTTACTCATGGAGAATGTTTTTCTTAAGGAAATGCATGTACTTGGTCAATTTGAATGTGTTATGTAGAGTTTTCTTGTATGCTGGATCAAATTTTTTACAGCTTTAACATCCTACAATAAGTTTTTTCTTACTTTCTGGCTGTCCGCTGAGTCTTTGCTTTGTGGTTTTTGCGGCTTGAGAGTCCACAGTTCCAGTTCTAGCACCTGGTGTTGGATATGGAGCTTGTAATATTCCTGCTTATCCGGTCTTTCAGGGAAGGAAACTTTAGACTACTGATTCAACTACTCGACCAAGTAGATGAATTTCTATGAGAGAAATCAATATCGGCAGGTCAAAAATCTTGGATTTTCAAGTGGACAATTGTTCATATTTGCTAAGCATCCCCTCAGGAATCATCATGCCAAATTTGGTGTTTGTATCACTATTTGCATGATTTTTCCACTATCTGCTCCACTAAGGTGTCAAATAGTCTTTGATTAGGTGACTAGTAAACCACACTCCAAATAACACCAAATAAAATGAAGTATGGCTCATTATTATATTGTAGCATAAATACACTCTCAAAGTTATTGTAAAGTGTTTTACATAAAACTTTTAAAGGTGAGTAAATAATAATAATAATTGGAACAATTAAATCATCAGCGTCAGAGGACAAAGACATCACCTACACTTGCAGGTTAGATTAGTTAGTGTGTCAAACATACCCATCGGAGACAATGCCCTCTGCAATCTCACAGACGAGGACGAAGAGCAGGACAAAGGTGAGGAGCCAGCGCAGGTTGTGACCAGGGAAGTGAAGCCAGGTGCTGTGGTGGATGTGGACCTTTGAACTCTGGCTGCCCCAGCCTCAAACAGGAGACAGGAAATACAAGTTTTAAATAAAAAACGCATCAGGGGTGTGTCACTTTGACCATACAGTCAGAGACAGTAAAATAAAAGAAGGACTTGAGTAGACCAGACAGAAGTTGTTTTTTTCTTGACTCAATTATCAGTGAGTAGCTGTACATTTGCACTAAAAACAGTCTTGATTTAGTGCTTTCTACTCCCAGTGCAACCTTAAACATCATAAGCTACATGACAGTGCTCTCATAATCACTTTCATCACATCGCTCGATGCTTGGCAGGTAAGCCAATGACAGTGGCCAGATGGCTGCCTGCCTTAAACCCTCAAGTCAATTATTTTAGCTCTTATTGTGTCAACAGCTTCTTTGTCCTTTGTTCTTTGCCCCTTCCCTTAACTCAGACTATAATATAACAATGATTCAGTCATCAAAGTGCAGTTTATGTCATTAATGTGAGTCATAAAACACATCTCTGCAGACAAGATTATGTTAATGACTCCTCTCTTGTTGGCACCTTAGCTGTTGGACCGTTTGTCTCTCTGAGAAGTGTTGGCACAGGCTGGAAGTCGCACACACACACACACACACACACACACACACTCATATTCATTTGGCCAACAGCAGCTTATTAGGAATGTGAGATGTAATCGGCAACTACTTTGAATAGTCAATTAATTGTTGTCAAGTGTCATTTTTTTAGCAAAATCCCAAGGATTCGCTGGTTCCAGCTTCTCACATGTAAGGATTTGATGGTTTTCTTTGTCCTATGTGATATTAAATGAAACATCTATGGGTTCTGGACTGCTGGTCGGACAAAAAAAGACATTTGAATACGTCAACTTGTGCTCTGGGAAGCTGTGATGGACATTTTTCACCATTTTCTCACATTTTATAGGCTGAATAATTAATTGATTAATTGAAAAAAAATGATAACAAATCAATTGATAGTTAAAATAATCATCAGTTGCAGCCCTAACTGAGGTGCAATAATCCTCCTCTTTGACTGTAAAGCAAACTGCCGTATGTAGGTGATGTGGTGCATGAATCCACAGCATCCTGGTTACCTTGATGTGACTATTACTCATGAACCAGCACTGTAAAGAGCAACACATTACAGTATATAGCTGCAGGGCAGAATGGAGCGCAGAATACAATTTGTAAAGGTGGACGGACCCCTGAGGTTTGTCTTTGGTGACAAAGTTGTTAGTGAAAGCAGTGCAGCTCAAGGTGACAGAAGAGAGAGAGAAATCACTGCAGCTTCCAGCTTACAGCTTACAGCCAGATCATCTTGATTTATCCTCTAACAACAGACTCACACTGCCTATTAGTGAGGGCTTTTGCCTTTCCACTTTCAGTCTGCTAATTAGCATAATTTAGTTGAATTTCTTTGCTCTTGTTAAAAAAGGAAAATGTTTTAAAAATGAGAAACATTTATGTAGGCAACGTTAACAGGGTTTCTAGAAACATCTCAACTTGTGAGTGGGACAAAATAAGACTAATAGACCTACAGCCATATCATCTCTGTGAACTATGATAACATGCTGATGGTTAGCAGGTATAATGTTTACCATGTTCACCATCTTAGTTTAGTGTCTTAGCATGCTCACATTTGCAATAAACACAGAGAACAGTGGCTGATGGGAAAGTCATTTAGCAGATATTTGGTCAAAAACCAAAGTATTGGGCAAATAGAAAGTATGACCTGTTGACGGCACTAAAAAAGTAAAAGTTAAGGAAGTTGTGAAAATTCACGTTAAGGGGAACATGAATGTCTGTACCAAACTGCATGGCAATCCATCTGATGTTGTTGAAATATTTCAGTCTGGACCAAAGAGGTGGACAGACCGACACAGACCCAAGCCGCTAGCATGGCTAAAGAGTCATCTAATGTCATCTAATAACACATAACATAGTGACAGAAATTACACTGAAATTTGAAGTGTGGGAGAATATCCTACTACAAAAACATCCAAATCACAAATAAACAAAAAATAGAAATTTAGTAGGCTAATACATGGAAGCATGTATGCATGCAGTTCAAAGACAAACCAAACAGAATGAATTTTAATGTGTTAGTTAATGTCTCTGTGTGTTAAATATAATCAGATATATAGGTTGCATATTCAATGAACAACAGAGCCACTATCAAATCAGTTGTATGAAGTGACAATGTGTTGCTCCTGCTTGAAAAAAGGTACACATGGTGTGTGCATACACTATGACGTGAGAGGGTAGATGATGAAGTCGTAGCATGTGTGACTGTAAGCAGCAGCAGACTGCGCTGGTCTGATATACACCGATGATGACACTAATGGAATAGCCAGCAGCCAGGAAGGAGAGCGACGTTGGTGTAACCTAATGCCAGCGTAATGGCATCTGTTTGCCTCTGTACATTCATCAGAGGAGTCACATTTGCTTGCAGCTCAAGAAATATGTCCTGCCTTACCTCGACCTACTATACTCAAGAGACTCATATTTCTAATATTGTCTATGGGATAGCCAGCGCTTACAGAGAACGTGTTTTAACTCAGTTGAACTAGTTCATTCATAAAAAAAAAGTTAAGTGTATTAAAGTGTGTAGGGCAGATATAGAGAGCATGTTGAAGCCCATCAGTCTTATAACAGATCCTCAGAGAGTTGTGCTGAGACATCATCTGTGTGTGTGTGTGTGTGTGTGTGTGTTTCTGTAAAACATCAAAGTAATGTCAGTCAACGCCTTTGCTATTGGGTGATGACTTGCTATTCGCCAAGTTAATTAGACAAACTGAGTCTTCCAGCTGAAAGTGGATTTTTGTGTTGAGCTGTATCAAAATGTCAGCCAATTTCCGAGAACAAACACTTGCTTCTAGTCAGTAAAGCAATTTTTTATCAGTTAGTGATCTCAATTTCAGGGTGAGGATTTAGTAATTTGTTGGGAAGCCAGACTTAAAGCTACTTAACTTGCAGAGCTTCTTTGGAGAAGTAGAGCATGAATTCTAAGTGTGTGTGCGTGTGTGTGTGTGTGTGTGTGTGTGTATGTGTGTGTGTGTGTGGTGTGTGCAGGGAGGTGTGTTGCGAAGAGGCTGAGCATCTCACCTCCCAGCGACACTCACCGATGAAGAGGATGGGGAAGGTGATGAAGAGGAGGAAGACATGTGGCACCACATTGAGCGCGTCCAGGAAACAGCCGTTGTTCAGAACCCCCCCGTCCACGTTGTAGGCCACCGAATTGTTCTCGTTCCCACAGAACGCCAAGGACATGGTGGAACCGGGACTCTGCAGGGAACCGACCGGAGGAAGAGGAGGAAGAGGAGGAGGAAGGGAGGAGGACCAGAGACAGAGGAGAGACAGAGAGATTTTAAATAGAGACTCTCAGAGCATGTCGTCTGTTTCAAAGGGAGCACTGACGGTGTCTTCAGTAGAGATAATTCCCAAAGTGATCTCCTTCCTGCTCTCTCTCGAATCTCGAATCCAGCTCCCAAATATCGGATCCAATGAAAAAGAGAGAGGGAGGGAGGGAAGGAGGAAGATGGGGGTCAGAGGCAGTCACAGTCCAGAGCAGCGGCAGCAGCTCTCTCTTCTCTCCGGCAGTCTAAGCTGCCATGCTGGTGAGAAACATCTGCATCCCGTCTGCCCGCAGCCCTCAGACATCCTCTAAAACTGAAGCTTCCCTCGGCGCTGCACAGCTCCACTGGAATGCATTCACACACACACCAAGCACACACACACACACACAGCTAGAGCAGCGGTTGCATTCTGCAGTGCGCCTGCTATTCCTGTCTCTTTGAAAACCAGAGCTCAAAGTCGACCTTGGAGGAAGAGGGCAGAGCGGGAAGAGTGTGCAGGCAAGCTGGAGGAATGAGAGCCACTGACTGAAGGTAGGGGGGCGAAGGCAGGAGGGAGCAGTGAATGATGAAGAAAGAGAGCGAGAGAGAAAGGAGAGAGAGGAGAGAGAGGAGAGAGATGGGGGGTATAGCTGCTGAGTGAGCAGTGCAAACGTTGTGAAGAAGGTACGTGCGAAGCATGAGCAAGCGCTCTAATCTAAATCCCACGTTTTCAGGAATTACATAACTCTACCCCTCAGACATTTATTATTTGAGTTCACATTATACCTACAAGAGAAAGTGCACACCGGTGACTGAATATGCTGTACACATATAAAAAAAAAAAAAAGACATAAAATATTAACAGATTCCTGGGACGGATGCATTGTGCGTCCGTCCGGTCCTGCAGGGAGTGATCCCACTGCAGCCAATGGCAGCTGATTTGCTCAGAGGGATCAGCAAAGAGCCACATGGGAGCAGATTTTGATAATCCATGTATCAACAGGAACAGACTCGTGGCCTTTTTCTTACTGGTTGAAATGATTTATGTTTAATGTAATCCACGCCACGGTGACCTTTACATAATAACAACAGGGAGATAAGCTTAAATGGAAAGGAGCAGTTTACATGATTGTTTACACACACAGATGTGTGCTGAGGTAACATAAGAATACAGTGAAAGATAATATATTCAACACTTCTTGTTGTAAGTTGTTATCAAAATGTGATCCTGTGCTTGCAATACCACACTCATAAAAGCAATAAAAATGCTCTTGATGGGGACCCACTTGAAAGAGACATTCATTTTTTTCCCAATTCAAATGCCTGTTGGACTGCAGGTTTGCATTCTGCATTAGACGTAACGTCTCAGAGAGACATGCTGCTGTCATAGCTCCTGATATGATATAATGTTAAGTAGTATGTTTACTGCATTCGTTTCCTAAAAATGACTAGAGATGCTGTTTACTTTTCCATTACAGTGCACTGTAATTCTGGTATAGCAGTGAAGAAATAAAGCAGAACATAAATGTATGTGGCGATCATATTTAATCGAGGCAGAATGGAAAAGTTTAAAAGAATTGCAGCAATATTAGCAAACAATAGTCTGACTTTATCTTCATGTTAGGAAAAACATGAAATGTTGGATTGTTCATGTGAATGCTGCCATATGTCTTTGCAAGCTTTTTCTCGGTGGGGTTTGCAAACCTGCAAACAGATTAAGCTTTTCACGGCAAGCACATAGCTTTGTCCAGATTTCTCTTTTAGGGTTGAAGGAGTAGCCTACTGAGGGAAAAGAAAAACACAATTGTTATCTTTTGACAGGCTGTCGTAGAGAAAATAAGCAGTTCTGATATACATTGAAGGTCAATGTACACCCATGTCCACTCACTTCCTGTCCCACGTTAATTATCTTCTTACTCTGAAGACCATACTTACACCATGCTGACAGTAAACAGACATGGGATTTTGTATAAATTAAGCCAATAAGAGGGGTAATTCCACAAACAACTGGAATCTGCTTATCCAAATGGCACAGCATAGCACGACTAACCAGATGTGTTGCCAGCAGGGGTTTCACCAACATGAATGAAAATGGATTTCATCTTGGAATCAGCATCTCAACTACAGATAACAGCTCTATCATGCACTGTGTCTGTTTTACTATCCTTTTATTACAGCTGGGAAAACTGGCTGAGCTATAGTCCTGTGGTGGCCTACATCACAGATAAGCACTGTCCATCAGTGGATTGCCTGAGGAGAGTTAAAGCTTCAGTGTGTGTAGAAAGAAAGAAAGAGAAAAAGCAGCGGCCACTCACAGAGACCCTCAGAAAGGGAAGAGGTTAGTATAGCTGAGGGGCTTACAGCAAAGATGAAGAACAATGCATTCCTAAAATCGATAAATGTCAGAACAGACTCTGCCATTGTTGTAGAAGCACAGATACAGACAGATGTCAGCTACATATAACAGGCTTGGCTGTGTGTGTGTGTGTGTGTGTGTGTGTGTGTGTGTGTTATGCACTGTGGTGATTTTGTCTGGGAGTAAAGTGAGGGAAAGAGGTGAATGATTATATGCCGGCTTAATCACTCCGAGAATGACATAATCTTGCGGTTGTCTAACATCAGATTTAGCACTACACGGTACCATTCACAGCTGTGGAGGCACTGGTCTTTATATGTAAGGCATTGATGTATGTATATACTTATATTAATATTAATATTTTTAATATCTTTTAATCATGACTTTTATAGTGCTTCCTGTATTGTAATGTATTATATGTAATGTGTTGTTGTTGTTTTTTCTTTTTTCTTATCTGGACCTTGAGTCTGCAATAAAGTTTGAATTGAATTTGAATTGAATTGAATGATGTATCATGCATTGATCTATGTAAATCCAGGTCTCTCTCAGCCTATTCAAAGAATGAAAATGTCCTCCATCTGGCTGTGACAATGTGTTACCACACTGTACTGTAACAGCCCAATATTTCACACTCTCCCATAACTCGCCCCTAAGAAATGCATGAATCCCAGTGATGCATGATCCCATTACAGCACACACACACAGGGATTCCTTAACTAACTGTGACCTAAAATGACTTGTAACGTCATTAGATAGGATAGGCCTTAATCTGCATCCAGCTTAGATCTGTAAAATGATGTATGCAAATGAAAACATCTATGTCTATTTATCATTAAACATTTTTAAATTTAAAATGAAGGCTTTAGAAGCAGACTCTATGGCATGCCAATGTTTTTAGCTTCTCTTGTTGTATAGCTGACTCCCAGAAAAGTTCCATTTTGTCCCCCCATTTGTCTTTAGATAGTTCTCTTTTATTGCAAATTTTAGTGCTTTTAGTGTTTGTGAATTGTATTTTATCTCTATTTGTGTCTGTGTCTGCAACTTTGTGTTCTTGCTGCTGACTGTCTTGGCCAGGTCTCCCTTGGAAAGAGGTTCTTAATCTCAATGGGACTAACCTAATTAAATAAAGGTTAAATTAAATTAAAAAAAATTAAATTAAAAAAAATTAAAATGTCCTCAGTGGGTATTTATATACAATTATGTGTGTGTAATTGAGAAATACTTCCAAGATGTCAACACCTTATAATGCTGTGCATGTGCATGAAATGCAAAGCATTTCATGTCTTTTCCAAAGTGAGAGTATAGATCATGAATCCCAGTGATGTATGATCCCATTACAGCACACACAGGGATTCCTTAACTAACTGTGACCTAAAAATGACTTGTAACATCATTAGATAGGATT
>CAKALU010059112.1:0-13390 GCA_916700995.1 Hozukius guyotensis | reverse complement strand
GGTGTGAGACAGGTGAGGTGTTTGACAGGTGTGGTGTGAGACAGGTGAGGTGTGAGACAGGTGAGGTGTTTGACAGGTGTGGTGTGAGACAGGTGAGGTGTGAGACAGGTGTGGTGTGAGACAGGTGAGGTGTGAGACAGGTGAGGTGTGAGGCAGGTGTGGTGTGAGACAAGTGTGGTGTGAGACAGGTACCTCCATGTCGTGGAAGTCGGAGCAGTCCCAGTGGTGAGACAGAGCTGAACAGGTTCTCTTCCAGTACTCCAGAAAGGTGACGGCCCAGAGAGACATGAAGACGCTGAGAAACACCGTTCCCCCGTTATCAAACATGATACCGGCCTGCAGAGACACACAGACAGACAGACAGACAGACAGACAGACAGGCAGACGGACGGACGGACGGACGGACGGACGGACGGACGGACGGACAGACAGACAGACGGACGGACGGACGGACAGACAGACAGACAGACATACAGTCTTTTGTTAGAACAAAATGTTCCGTCCTAGTTTCTCAGAGTCCAAAGTGACGTCTTTAAATGTAAAGATATTCAGTTTAATACGATAGAACAGAGAAACGCAGGAAAACAGCATTTTTGCATGGAAAATGATTTTGATTATCAGAATAGTTGGCGATCGTTGCAGCTCTATTTATGTTGTAACCTTATTTTTACGTTTTATTTAGCGGCGTGTAAAGGTAATATGTAATATGGAGGCTACACACATCCCAGAACATTAGACCATCACATTCCCTCTAGATGTACTTTGTGAACCTCCGACCTGAAAGTCCTAACTGTGCCTATGCTCTGGAGGGATGCCGGGTCCTCCAGAAGAATATCCTGAACATTTTAAAGTTTAAAAGCATCAATCTGGAGCACTTTGAGAGCAACATTATGATTCTAGATCTCTGAAGAACTTCTAGTAAACGATGTAATGACTGACACCATGACAGACCGGTGGACAGATTAAATACCTTGAAGGTGACACAGATGCTGGAGTAGTTCCACAGAGGGCAGATGTCACAGAGAGGACACATGACGAAGCTGTCTCCACTGTTACACAACTCCTTCCTACACACACACACACACACACACACACACACACACACACACACACACAGTTAACAACAAATAGTTAACAAGCGTTTATCATGTGTGTAGATAAAGTTGAGTGTCGTCAGCGTATTAGCAGAGAAAAATGTATTTCTAAATGATTTGTTCAGGAGGAAAC
The DNA here is from genome assembly GCA_916700995.1 of Hozukius guyotensis. Taxonomy (NCBI): domain Eukaryota; kingdom Metazoa; phylum Chordata; class Actinopteri; order Perciformes; family Sebastidae; genus Hozukius; species Hozukius guyotensis. The sequence continues at coordinate 12,163 of CAKALU010059112.1, read as the reverse complement.
ATGTTGAAAGAAAAGAAAAAGGTTCAAGATGATCAGCTGAAAGTATCAATAGAGCGCTACAGGAATGAGTCCTAAAACCAGGAAATGAGTCAGCGTGATGTCACTTCCTGTTCCCTCGTCTGGAGGTCAATGGGTTTTTAGTTTTTTTAGACGTTTCATTCTATGATATAAAATACGTCAGTAAATATCCCACTGGTGAATTTTAAAACCTTCATGTCTTTATGAGTTTTTTCTCGCAAATCTACGATTTTATAATCACAGCGAGTATCCAGTTTTTTTCTCTTAAATTTACAAGTTTTTTCTCGCAAATGTACGACTTTACAATCTCACAAATTTCAGATTTTTTTCTTGCAAATTTACGATGCACAACGTGATTGGTTGATGCTTTTATTCGCCGTGCGAAAGCTCAGATATCAATAGAGAGCTACAGGAATGAGTCCTGAAACCCAGAAATGAGTCAGCATTTTAGTACTTCCTGTTCCCTCGTCGGAAATTGACGGGTTTTTAGTTAGATGCGTTAGACGTTTTGTTTTACGATATGAAATACATCAGTAAATATCTCACTGGTGAATTATGAAGGCTTTATGTGTCTTTATGATTTTCTTCTTGCAAATTTACGACTTTATAATCTTGCAAATATCCACGTTTTTTTTTTCCGCAAAATTACGACTTTATAATCACAGCGAATATCCAGTTTTTTTCCTCGCAAATTTTTGAGTTTTTTCCCGCAAATCTACGACTTTATAATTTCACAAATTTACGATGCACAACGTGATTGGTTGACGTCTTTATTCGCCATACGAAAGCTCAGATATCAATAGAGAGCTACAGGAATGAGTCCTAAAACCCAGAAATGAGTCAGCATGATGTCACTTCCTGTTCCCTCGTCACTTCCTGGTTGGCCTACTAAAATACGTCGTCCCTGGAGCTCTCTATTAAACAAGACGCTGATTGTGGGATACTGATGCTTGTTATAACAAACTAACTGACGTTAGAGGTGAGAGCCAGACAGAGTTCATACTTACGCTGGAACGTCAGTGGCCATGACCCAGAACCCGAACAAGAAGATGAGCGTCCCAACGACAGACGCCGGCAGCAGCCAGCCGGTGTAGAAACCTGCAGCCAGACACAGTTACTGTTGAAACCAGCTGTGGGAAAACAGTTAGCAGGGGTTAGCTGCTAGCGTGGTTACTATAGTTACCGAGCCAGGCAAAGTAAAGCGCTATCTTCTCTCCGAAGTATTCCCTGATGTGATCCAGAGGTTGGTAGCGTCTCCAGGAGGACCACTTGGCCCAGTAGGAGTACAGGATCCTTCTCAGACCTAAACACTGGGGGGGCACCGGAGGGGTCGGCAGGTGGAAATCCCCCTAGAAACAGAATAACGGTAGAATATAAGGTTGCTTTTTAAACCCTCCCCGTTCTGCTAGTGTCTAGCTTGTCCGGAGACTGACCGGCTCAAACGGCGAGGAAGGGGTGTGTTTGGGTTGAGGGAAGGAGAGGGTTGAGACGAGGGTAAAGGTGGGGGAGGGGTTTAGGGTTTAAAGCTCACCTCATGTAGCGGGTAGGCGGCGGTGAAGACCTGCTCGCTCAGTAGACAATCGATTCCCACCTCCCCCCTCTTCACCGAACCATACGCAGTCCTGGCCAGGATCTCGTACAGCTGGAGGGACAGGAAACAGTCACTGTAGGGACGCACAGCGGACGAAAACAAATGAACCCTCTGATCCTGTTTCAGAGCCGAAGTCCTGATGGCACTAGTTTGTCCTGTTTCAGGATCCGGACACAACCCCGATCCCTCCGCCCCTCTTCTTCCTCCACATACACTCACAGATGACTGACAGTCGCTCACCACCGCCACCGCCACCACCACCGTCACCATCCCCACCACCGCCACCGCCGTCACCACCACCGTCACCATCCCCACCACCGCCACCACCACCGCGACCACCGCCACCACCGCCACCACCGCCACCACAACCGTCACCATCCCCACCACCGCCACCACCACCGTCACCGCCGTCACCACAACCGTCACCATCCCCACCACCGCCACCGCCGTCACCACCACTGTCACCACCACCGTCACCATCCCCACCACCGCCACCACCGTCACCACCGCCACAACCGCCACCACCGCCACCACCGCCACAACCGCCACCACCACCACTACCACCGTCACCACCGCCACCACCGTCACCATCGCCGGAGTTTGTAAAGAACTGAAATGTGTTGTTGGGGTTTACTTTGAAGGAGCTAGGCTAGCAGTTTCCCCCTGCTTCCAGTCTTTATGCTAAGCTAGGCTAGCAGTTTCCCCCTGCTTCCAGTCTTTATGCTAAGCTAGGCTAGCAGTTTCCCCCTGCTTCCAGTCTTTGTGCTAAGCTAGGCTAACAGTTTCCCCCTGCTTCCAGTCTTTGTGCTAAGCTAGGCTAGCAGTTTCCCCCTGCTTCCAGTCTTTGTGCTAAGCTAGGCTAACCACATCCTGGAGCCTGGCAGTAAAAGGCGGGGCCAACAGGGTTCTAGTGTTTCTGGTTCAGACCCGTCTGGTGGGTTTACGCTGTTGAATCTTCGAGGATGTGTGTTTTTGTAGATAGTGTTTGAGGAGGAGGCGTCGCCGCCGGCAGCATCCGTCTGCTGACTGAAACATCCTGGAGTCTGAGAGGTCAACGGGTCCACATCTCTGAACCAATCAGAGCAGGCTGTGAGGACCACGCCTCCATCCAGACTCTGAACCAGGATCTGATGCTCAGTCCAGTTTATGATCCCAGACCGACATCGAGTCAGATCAAAACACACGAAGAAGATTTACTTATTGAAATCTATTTATTTCTTTTAGGGCTGTCAGTCGATTCAGATATTTAATCACGATTAATCACACATTATTAATCTGTTCTAAATGAACCTTAAAGGGAGATTAGTCCAGTATTTCATCCTTTTATCAACATGGTGGACAAATATGCTCCAATCATAACATGCAGCCCAACAGGCAACAACAGCTGTCAGTGTGTCAGTGTGCTGACTTGACTATGACTTGCCCCAAACTGCATGTGATGATCATAAAGTGGGCATGTCTGTAAAGGGGAGACTCGTGGGTACCCATAGAACCCATTTACATTCACTGATCTGGAGGTCAGAGGTCAAGGGACCCCTTTGAAAATGGTCATGACAGTTTGGAGTGTTATTTAACCTCCTTCATGACCAGCTAGTCTGACCTGGTTGGTACCGATGGATTCATCAGGTTCTATAGTTTACTGTGATACCGGGATCGGACTTCTCTTCTGCCTTTCTTTCGGACATTTTCGGGACTTTTTTGGACTTTTATACAAACATTTTTCAGACATTTCTGGGACCTGTTTTTCACACATTTTTCAGACTTTTTTCAGACATTTTCAGACATTTTGGGATTTTTTTTCGGGAAACTTTTATGGACATTTTTAGGACTTTTTTCAGATTGTTTTTCATACATTTTTTGGATTTCTTACGAACATTTTGGGGATTTTTTTCAGACTTTTTTCGGACATTTTTTAGACATCATTACTTTGGAGCATTATTTAACCTCCTTCATGACCAGCTAGTCTGACCTGGTTGGTACCGATGGACTCATCAGGTTCCATAGTTTACTGTGATACCGGGATCGGATTTCTCTGCTGCCTTTCTTTCGGACATTTTCCAAACTTTTAATATTTTTTTTTAGATTTTCAGACATTTTTTCAAACATTTTTCAAGACGTTTTCTGTTATTGTTTGGACATTTTTCAGAATGTTTTTCGACTCTTTTTGGGACTTTTTTTCGAACATTTTCCAGACTTTTTTGTGAAATTTTTTTGACAATTTATGGACATTTTTGGGACTTTTTTTTTTTTACATTTTTCTAGACTTTTTTCTGATATTGTTTGGAAATTTTCATAATTTCTTTGGATACTTTTTGGGACTTTTTTTGGACATTTCTTTGGACAATTTGCAGACATTTTTGTGATTTTGTTTTCAAACAATTTTGGGACATTTTTCCAGACCTTTTTCTGATATTTTTTGGAAATCTTTCTGAATTTTTTTGGACATGTTTCGGATTTTTTATTGAATATTTTTCAGACTTTTTTTGGACAAAAACCCTCACACGTTCACATATCTGGAGGTCAGAGTTCAAAGGACCCCTTTGAAAGTGGACATGACAGTTTTTCCTCGTCTAAATTTAGTGTAAGTTTGGAGCGTTATTTAACCTCCTTCATGACCAGCTAGTCTGACCTGGTTGGTACCGATGGATTCATCAGGTTCTATAGTTTACTATGATACCAGGATCTTCACTCTAGCTTTAAAACTGAGCCGCTACAACCTCCGAAAGATCGATTGCGTTAATGAGTTAAAGTTGCGTTTGACAGCCCTGACAGAAACACATTTAAACGCCGGGTGTAGAGACTCTCACCTGTCTTTTCATTCAGTTTTTGTTTCCCAGTTTGAGTGAAATAACTTAACGAAGGGCTGAAAACATGAAACGTAACAAAAAACTAAATCATCCTTTCTTTCCTGAATAAATGGATGACACACACACACACACACACACACACACACACACACACACACACACACACACACACACACACACACACAAACAGGACATTCTGTCTTTCTTCTATGTTGTTCTATGTAAACTTTGACAGTTTTGTTTGTGCAGTTGGTGACGGAGAGGAACCTGATCTCCTGAGGCCACCTGGCTCCCAGGGTTTAGGTGTTTGTAGGATTATAGCTAGCCCACGTTGGTCCTGAAGTATCTGGTTCAGAGCTCTGTGTTAAATCTCGTTTTAAGAACCAGTTCGTAATCACATGGTGCATTTCCCTAAATAAAGTTGTGTTTAATCAACTGACAAACAGAAGTGTTTGTTCTCTGGGTGTCTGGGCTGGTACAGAACACACAGTGCTGAGCTGCATCTCAGATTAACCTCCAGGTTTCCAGCTTTCAGATGATGTACACCACTTCTATGTGACATCTACTGTTGACCTGCTATCTCCCCCTAAAGACCCCTTGGACCCCCTAAAGAAGAGCTCTATAGTGGCTCTATAGTGGCTCTATAGAGGCTCTATAGTGGCTCTGTAGTGGCTCTATAGTGGCTCCGTAGTGGCTCCGGCTCTATAGAGGCTCTATAGAGGCTCTATAGTGGCTCAGTAGTGGCTCCGGCTCTATAGAGGCTCTATAGTGGCTCTATAGAGGCTCTATAGTGGCTCTGTAGTGGCTCTATAGTGGTTCTATAGCGGCTCTATAGCGGCTCTCAGAGGGTTTTAAGCATCACATTCTGTATTTTTCAAACTTAACTTCTGTCAGAAAACTTGATTTCTAAAGATTTGAAGAGATGAACTCACCACCTGGTGTCTTTGAGTCGTCTTAAAGAACGTCTCTCTGTTGTCGCTGCCCAGAAACCTGCCGACAGGAAACAGATAAAACAGCTAAAAAATAAAAAATAAATTAAGCCGACGAGTAAATAAATAAGGGAATTAATTCAAAGATAAATAAATAAAGAAGCAAATTAAAAAAGAAATATCAATTTATGTCACATTTTATCAATTAATTAATGGCTACATTTATCTTTAATATGATTTTTGCTACATTTAATGACGTTTATTTATTTATCGAGTCATTTACTTATTTATTATTTATTTATCAAGTCATTTATTTATTTATCAAGTCATTCATTTATTTATTTATTTATCAAGTCATTTATCAAGTCATTCATTTATTTATTTATTTATCAAATCATTTATCAAGTCATTCATTTATTTATTTATTTATCAAGTCATTTATTTATTTATCAAGTCATTTATCAAGTCATTCATTTATTTATTTATTTATCAAGTCATTCATTTATTTATTTATTTATCAAGTCATTTATTTATTTATCAAGTCATTTATCAAGTCATCAAGTCATTTATTTATTTATCAAGTCATTTATCAAGTCATTCATTTATTTATTTATTTATCAAGTCATTTATTTATTTATCAAGTCATTTATTTATTTATCAAGTCATTTATTTATTTATCAAGTCATTTATCAAGTCATTTATTTATTTATCAAGTCATTTATTTATATATTTATTTATCAAGTCATCTCTTTATTCATTTTTTGTTTTTGGCAGCACTCTGTTTCAATTGACAGCTTCTAACAGACAAACTGAAACGTGAACTTCTTTCAGTATTTCAACTACGTTTCCTCAGCAGCGATCTCTCGTACATTAACGAGACGTTTCTATTTTAGACGACCACGTTTGACAAACTTCAGCTTCTTTTGTTTGATGTAAAACATGTTGACATTTCTCAGAGTAAAGTATTGAACGGTAACAGAAGTGAAAGTGAAAGTGAAAGGATAAACTATCTATAACTGTTGATAACGTGATGAAACATTTCTCAGAGTAAAGTATTGAACGGTAACAGAAGTGAAAGTGAAAGTGAAAGGATAAACTATCTATAACTGTTGATAACGTGATGAAACATGAAGAAATAGTGAATAAATCCATAAGTCTGTTTATGATGGCGTCACCTCTCCAGCTTGTTGGTCCTGAACTGACAGGTGTAGTAGTCCGGCGGGGGGTTGGGGACATCCTGAGACAGAAGGTTGGGGAGGGACAGCCGGGACAGGACCTGCTCGGACCAGTTTGTCATCGTATAGGGGACCACCTGCAGGAGGACGGAGGACATGTTGTCAGGACGACGGCTGCTGACGTGACGAGACTGAACGTCCGTGTTTTACCTGCAGAGGAGCTCTGAGACTGATCTCCTCAGCGTAGTAACAGAGGACGCTCCACGGAGCGCTGAGGAGGACGAAGAAGATCTTGCTCTTCCTCTTGAGGACCTCCTTCTGTAGAGACACACAGAAACTGGTTATATATATACTGTGTATATTAATATCTATACCTAATGATTTGCGAGAAAAAACTAAGAAATTTGTGAAATTATAATTCATTTATTTATCAAGTCATTAATTTATTTATTATCAAGTCATTAATTTATTTATTTATCAAGTCATTTATTTATTTATATATTAATTTATCAAGTCATTTATTTATTTAATTATCAAGTCATTAATTTATTTATTTATCAAGTCATTTATTTATTTAATTATCAAGTCATTAATTTATTTATTTATCAAGTCATTTATTTATATATTTATTTATCAAGTCATTTATTTATTTATATATTTATTTATCAAGTCATTTATTTATTTATCGAGTCATTTATTTATTTATTTATTTATCAAGTCATTCATTTATTTATTTATCAAGTCATATATTTATTTATTTATTTATCTAGTCATTTATTTATTTATTTAATTATCAAGTCATTTATTTATTTATTTATCAAGTCATATATTTATTTATTTATTTATCAAGTCATTTATTTATTTTTAAAGTCATTTATTTATTTATCAAGTCATTTATTTATTTATATATTTATTTATCCAGTCATTTATTTATTTATATATTTATTTATCAAGGAGGAAATTTGTTAAATTATAAAGTTGTAAATATGTGAGAAAAAACTTGGATATTCTCTGAGATTATAAAATCGTAAATTTGTGAGACTATAAAGTTGTGAATTTGCGAGAAAAACTTCACAAATTTGTGAGATTATAAAGTCAGAAATTTGCGATAAAAAACTTGGATATTCTCTGAGATTATAAAGTTGTAAATTTGCGAGGAAAATATTGAAATTTGCTAAGCCTCTTAAAAATATAAATAGTATAATATTAGTATATATACTATAGTATATATATACTAGTACTACTACTAGTACTTTTATATTGATACATTCTAAATGTAGGACTTTAGTTTTGTCTCCTCATCTGACGGAGGATTTCAACGACAGAAGGAAGACGTGATCAGTTCAACGGCGTTCGCTGTTCAAACGCTCGTGTTTGTTCACGTGTGACGACGTTTGACTCGAGGTGTGTTTGTTTTACGAACCTGCTCCTGCAGCAGTCCGGAGTGTCTCAGTCTGTTCAGAAACTTCTTCCTCCACTTCCTGTGGGCGGGGCTAACACCTTGGCCTTCCACAACCACCTGTGAGCTCAGAGGCTCCTCCCACGTCAACACGAAATCTGTCCAATAGGAGCACAGCGTTCAAACCGTCACTGATGTGATGTCATCACTGCAGAAACTAACCCGTCCGCTATTGGCTGCTCTGAGGTGATGTCACACAGGAGGAAACTGTTTATGGAGAATTAATTGTGTTCCAATCCGCGTACTTCTGTACTTACACTTACTACTTTGAGTGCATAAGTGCGTTCACACTGGGAAGTACGGCAAAATACAGTGCACTCAAAGTACCCGGATGTTGTACTCAAAACGGTCAGATCGTTGAGTGTGGAACGCCGGACACTTTCCACACTCAACTGTCTCCATCTTGGCTACGTAGCGGAAGGGGCGGAGCCACGACCACTATTCAAACATACGTAGATAACAGAATAAAACAATACAATACGTAAACATACCGGTGCATTTTCAGCCAACAGGAGGACACATCGTAGGCGACGACGTTGGAAACGTAATTTCCACTCTGCTTTCATTTTTTTTCAGAAGATATTTTGGCAGGTAGCGAGCCGCGGTCAAATGTTGCGATCGTCATTTCCGGTCAGTGCGCCGCAGAGTATTCGATTTGAGACGACCCTACCCCACTGAAATACACGCACTACTCAAGTGAGTACAGAGTGCACAAAGTGCACTACATTGAAGTGTACTTCTGGAAGTACGTGGATTGGAACACACTCGTCTCCATAAACATTATAAATGAATTATTTTTAATAATTTTGTTCCTCCACGGTGGAGAATCGATTCTGCTCTAGTTCAGTGTAATGAGTTACGTACCTCTCAAGCAAGTTTCAAAGTTCTCACAAAGATGATTGTAAACCAACGGCTGCCCGGTACGTTGGAAAAATGCATTCACAATTTACGTTTATGTGAATTAGTGTGAAACTGTGGATCCCAACTTTAAGGATCCCTCCTTTCCTTTAAGGACGGGAGGTGAAATACTAGATATTTTCAACTCTTCAGGCTTCTAAAAAAATCCTTAAAATTAAACAATCTGAGAAGGAAAAATTAGTCTCATGTCCAACCTAATCTAGAAATAGGTTAATCTATAATACTTCATCATTTATTAGTTGATTATATTATTATAATTATATATTATATATGTTTAACCCCCTAACCCCCACATCAGAAAACTAAAACATCTCATTCGTGTTTTTAAGGTCCTGATGTAAATGATCAGGGTTACAAATGACCATTATTTAACGTAATTGATTATTTTTGTTCTCCAAAACGATTCAGTTTATTGTGATAAAAGAGAAAAAGAAAAGCATAAAATCATGATCATGATTTTCTATTGATGATTAATGTTCTATTGATGATTAATGTTCTATTGATGATTAATGTTCTATGTTCTATTGATGATTAATGTTCTATTGATGATTAATGTTCTGTTGATGATTAATGTTCTATTGATGATTAATGTTCTATTGATGATTAATCAGCTCCTGATGACTCCACCTGTCCTCTCAGCTGATATTGACTCAGCGTTTCTTTTACTCACCAACTCGAGTCGACCCGTCACTGAAGACATTCCTGTCTGGAGGCTGAACAGGTGCATTCTGGGAAATGATAAAACATATTACATATATATATATATATATATAAATAGTGGACATCTCGTTGAACCATTGTTTTCAGACTGAACAGCAGAGTTGTGGTAAGTTGTGATAAACACTGAGATGAGTGAGTTTAAAGATTCAGCTGATATTCCTCTTCATCATCATCATCATCATCATCATCATCATCAGTGTGTTCATTATTGTCTTGATGCAGATAACGAGAGCAGCTGTGTCTCTTCCTGCTGTTGAAAGTCTCCATTGTTGTTAATGAGGCTGAAGACAAACAGCGATACAAGAGGAAGAACAGAACAAACATGGACTGGTGATTAACTGTGTGGAGCCGCTCTGTCTCGCTTCATCGCACACTTCCTGTTTCCTCCAGCGGCGGCGGCGGCACTGAAACAAACTGAAGCTGGAAACATTTCACCTTCTATCAGCGCCACAGTCGTCTGGATTTTATGTTTTCATTATTTCTCTGTAGTCTAGACCAGCGGTCAGCAGCTTCTACTATCAAAGAAATCAGTCTGGAGCCGCAAAACATGTGATCATTGTGATGAAGGTAACACAGTTTATAGTCTCAGTATATAGTATATCAGTCTAATGCAGTGAGGGCCAAAGAGACAATGTACTACGGAGTATTAGGACCACATTGAGGGAAAACACATCTGAGATTTACACAATAAAGTCAGAATATTACGAGAATAAAGTCATAACTTTACGAGAATAAAGTGGTAATAGGATATAATATATGTAATAGGATGCGTCCTTTTCATATTTATATTCATATAAATTGAACGTTTAATCTCTCCAACAGTCAGTCGGTGCGTTATTGATCAGGTCACACCGTTACCTCGGTGACGCTGCCGTAGTTTGTCTCCGGGTTGGTTTCCATGGTGATGAGTGTGGCGCTGTCATCCCTCTGGTCTCCTCTCCTCCTCATCCCGCCTCGCCTCCATCCTCCTTCCTCCATCGTCCTACAGATCCATAAACACAGACACATATATAGAAGAGATAAGATAAATACTCAACTAAAGTACAAGTGGTAAATGTACTTAGTTACTTTCCACCACTGCTGATTTGAACAGTGTGAAACAAACACATTAAAGACTTTAAAGAGGGTTCTATCCGTCTTAAACCCGCCGCACGGCGCAGCTTTTATCTTTTATTATTCTTCTTTAAATTTCTTTATTGTTTTTTAATGTTATTCACAATTTAAATAAATGTTTGACTCGTGTTTACTACCCTGCTGGTATCATTAGTTGATTTATGTATTGATATTGTTTTACTCATAAGTAAATGATCTGAGTACTTCTGCTACCACCGTTGGACAATCAGTGAATTTAATTAATCAGTTTCAATCAGCGTTTTTATTGATTCTGAAGCTTTATGTGTTAAACTGATAATATTATTAGTTTACATTCATCTCAGCAAACAGTCAATTTGAACAAACCTGCCTGAAGACGTCGGTAAAATAAAACCCTACAGGACCATTTAGTCAAAGCTAAGATAAAACCTTTAAATGACCCTTAACCCAGAGGTCAAAGGTTAGAGGTCAGAGGTCACGGGGAATTCTACCAACATAATAACCATGTTAAAGAAGACCAAAACTGTTTCTGCCTTATTACATGTCAACAATGTGGTTTAACCTAACCTTAACTTAACCCTAACCCTTAACCTAACCCTAACCTAACACTTAACCTAACCTTAACCTAACCCTAACCCTTAACCTAACCCTAACCTAACACTTAACCTAACCCTTAACCTAACCCTAACCTAACACTTAACCTAACCTTAACCTAACCCTAACCCTTAACCTAACCCTAACCTAACACTTAACCTAACCTTAACCTAACCCTAACCCTTAACCTAACCCTAACCTAACACTTAACCTAACCCTTAACCTAACCCTAACCTAACACTTAACCTAACCTTAACCTAACCCTAACCCTTAACCTAACCCTAACCTAACACTTAACCTAACCTTAACCTAACCCTAACCCTTAACCTAACCCTAACCTAACACTTAACCTAACCCTTAACCTAACCCTAACCTAACACTTAACCTAACCTTAACCTAACCCTAACCCTTAACCTAACCCTAACCTAACACTTAACCTAACCTTAACCTAACCCTAACCCTTAACCTAACCCTAACCTAACACTTAACCTAACCCTTAACCTAACCCTAACCTAACACTTAACCTAACCTTAACCTAACCCTAACCCTTAACCTAACCCTAACCTAACACTTAACCTAACCTTAACCTAACCCTAACCCTTAACCTAACCCTAACCTAACACTTAACCTAACCCTTAACCTAACCCTAACCTAACACTTAACCTAACCTTAACCTAACCCTAACCCTTAACCTAACCCTAACCTAACACTTAACCTAACCTTAACCTAACCCTAACCCTTAACCTAACCCTAACCTAACACTTAACCTAACCCTTAACCTAACCCTAACCTAACACTTAACCTAACCTTAACCTAACCCTAACCCTTAACCTAACCCTAACCTAACACTTAACCTAACC